>VZTH01006400.1:0-48610 GCA_013397815.1 Aleadryas rufinucha | reverse complement strand
CGGACCCTGCCCCGCCCCTTCCGGGCCCCCCCGTCCCGCCGCCGGAGGAAGTGCCCCCGCCGCACCGCCCACTTCCGGTCACGGGCCGCGTATGGGCTCCGGAGGCGGCTCCGCCCGGGCCGGGCCGGAACCGTCACCTGGAGCTCAGAGCCCGCTCGAGGCCTCCCTGGAGCCCGCTCTGAGCATACCCGGCCCCTTCCCAGAACTTCCGCGGGGCCTCCCCCCGCCGCCGGCCGCNGCCAGGGCATGTCCAGCTCTCACCCACCAACACTTCCTAGTCCTTCTCAGGGATGAATTTCAAGAGTCTGTTACAGCCTTGACTCTCTCTCAGATCCAGCAGTAGGAATGTGGAGCCAGAGGTTCAGTGCCAAAACATCATTGCAAAGCATGGTACAAAACCAGCTGGGGAGAACACAGACCCATGGGGAGCAGAACAGAAAGCCCAAAAGCAGCCCTGGAGTACGGCAGGTGCCTCTGGGGACTCACCGGCAGCATGGCATTGAAGAGGTGAGTGATGAAGGTTGCTCCATGCTGCACAGCCTCCTCGGCCTGGGACAGATTAGCCACTGAGTGACCTGGGAACAGAGACCAACACCTGATTCCTCTGCCCATCTCTCCAATGATTTCCTTACAGGAGTAAAGAGACTCCATCATTGGACTGTGCTCTAATGCCCACCCTGGCCTGAAGTGCAGCCTCGACATAGATGTGTCTGGCCATGACCTCGGGGGACTCTGGGGGTGGGTGTTTCACCTGGACTCCTTCAGTGTTCACATCACAGCTGTCACAAATGCTGCCTTGCTCACAGCATGTTGTCTTCAGGCTGGGTTTGAGGTCCAATGACACACCTTTCTGCTGGCCTCAGATACTATAGGTTTTGTAGAGGTATCAGGGGATACCCTCATGACAGTGGGGACTTTTCCAGGAAAGAATATGGGAATTAAACTATCCAGAAAGAAAATTCTGTTTCCCCAACAGGACAGCAGTTCTGTGGGCTAGCCTTGCCTTTCTGGAGTTCTTTATGTGGCTGTGGGATAAGAGATAGTCTGCTGTATGAATGCCCTTCTCACCTGAGGTTTAATTTCACCCTGAATAACTTCCCCCCTTAAAAAAAAAAAAAAAAGACTTCTTCAATGATCTGAGACAAATAAGAGTTTGTGAAGCAAAGGAAAAGAAAAACGCAGCCAGTTTTAAGTCAGAGGCCAGCCACATGTTGGAGGGAGAGGTTCCTACAGCACTTCTGATTGAAAAACAGAGTTATCAAACCAACAGTAACCTTTGGAAAATGATTTCACCTGTGCATAAGGCCTAAAGCAGTGGAACTTCAGAGTTTGAACCCTTCCACATCATCAAACCTCCAAGTAAGACTGCTACTCTTCCCTCTGTTAGAGCAGCACCTTGTGTTTACTGCAGAGCCTCCTCAGTCAATACAAACTTTGGCCCTTGCCATGACAGACTGACAGCATCAAGCGAGGTCCCCATTTGTGACAGGTCTGTCATCTGCATACAGGCCAGGCAAAAGAGAATCCCACCCCGTCCAGTTGCACCGAGACACTGTTAGAGATGCCACAGCCCCAAGGGAGGGGCTGCCAGAGCCCCCCTAAGGCCTGGGTGCCCCAGCCCTTACCCAGAGAGACGCAGATGCCCCGCTTGGTGAGCTCCTGGATCACCTCACTGCTCCTCCTCATCTCAGGGGCCAGGGTCACTATCTGGACACAGTCCAGGGAGCCGTAGGTGGCAAGCAGGTCCTGGAAGGCACCTGCCTCAAAGGTGCGGAGGCAGTGCTCTGGGTGGGCACCCTTCTTCTCCTTGCTGATGAACGGTCCTTCCAGGTGGGCTCCTGTCCAAACAGGAACAAAGAACCATGACCTTTTGTCCCTCTGCCAAGGACCAAGAAACCTGCTCTGTCCAGTCTGCTCCAGTAGAGCTCTTGCCGTTTTTCTGCAGCAAAACACATGGCTCAGGTAACTGTGAGCTCAGCACAGGGAGAGATGCAGTGCTGGCTACTGGCCAAACCAAGCCGCCCCACTGCCATTGCTCCAGGGGGCCCAAAGAGGCTGGAGCGGTGTGCGTATGATGACAGAGAACACAGCGAAGGCCAGGCAGAGCCTGAGGGACAAGGTGGGTCTCTGTCCAGCTGTGCATCCCTCCCACCGAGAGCTCCAGCCCCTATTTGTTCTCTGTAACTTCTTTCACCTCAACCATGAACAAGGTAATTGCTCACCTAGAGTAGCATCACAGAGGGACAAATCCACTTACCCAGGATTCCTGCTCCATGGGCTCCACCGTTTCTTACACTGATCTGAGGGAGAACCTAGAGAAAGGGGTTTGTCAGACATGGCACTCCAGACACAGCCCCCTAGCCTGCCAAATCAGACCCAAACTTCAGGTCCACAGGGAGGTTTGTAGCTGGACCACTTGGGACCATCACAGCCCCCAAAGGAAAAGCTGTCTCCAAGCCCTGTTGTGCAGAGCTCAGCTCGCCTGGGAGACATGGCTGTCTCAGCATTCTAAAGGCTGAGGGCAAGAAACCCAGGGTAGAGTCCAGCTCCTCATGCCCATGGCTTTTCTGCCCTGACAGCTATCCCAGTCTTGGCCCACCCACCTCCTGATACCAACCTCAGTCCCTGATCACCCTGCGGATGGGAGGGTGAGTAGGCCCCTTACCTGATGGTACACAGATGGAGGAGAGGTCACCAGGGTGGGACAGAAAGAGGTCACTCCATGGGAGAGGATTTTCTGACTGACCAGGTCAATACCTGATTTGAAGTCGTCTGTTGCCAGAGAGAAGTCCACCCCAAAGCCTCCTGCACCACAAACAAAACAGAGGTGAAACTGCAGCTTCCCCAGTGGATGTGTCCCACCCAGAAACACCGAAGAAAGATTTTGTGTGACTGGAAAGAGATGTTCCATTTGTAGGGCTCTGACGCAGAGGGCTCCACCACCACTTCTGTCCTACATTCCAAGGTTCCATAAGTACAAATCTCACCATCACTGCCCCCCTGAAGTGCTTTTCCCCACAGCACCCCAGTGTTTTGCAAGCACAACCTTTTTATTTTGATGCAAGGCAAAATGTGAGGATTCCCAGCTGAAAAGGGATGTGACTTCCAACTTTAAGTACCATAGAACAAGCATCTCTTTCCTTCTGAAGAGAGCTATTGCAGTTAATGTTTATTCCTTTGGGAAGTCTTGCCCTCTCCTCCCACATCCTGGAAAGGGTAGGGCAGGCATCCTGCCAGTACAGGGGCAGGATAAAATATAGATAAAAATGAGTTCAGAGGAAACCCTCACCTGGCCAAAGGAGGCCACTTGGTCCTCACCTGGCCACTTACACAACAGCAGCAACCACAGGCAAAATTGCTCTTTGTCATTAGTTGGGTGACTCACACCTCCCTTGAGCAGCTGAAACGTGGCCATGGGCAGGACACCCACAGTGGGGCTGGGGGTCAGGGATGGACAAACACGGGAGGTCCCCAGTCCGTGAGTGCACGTAGCTTCACTGTACCATTGATCTGGACATCGATGAAGCCCGGGGCGATGATGCTGTCCTTGCAGTCCAGCTGGACATCAGCAGAGCCCTTCTCGTCAAAGAAGAGTTTCTCTGGGTTGAGGATCTTCCCCTCTCGCACCCACAGGTCCTCCCTGGAGGGACAGTCACACACACCAAGCTCTGGTGCCATCTGCAGCACGTGGAGCAGGTGGCTGTGCCCCAGTGATCCTGGGCAGAGTGGATCCCACCGGCACCTCCTGCCACGGGCTCTGCGATGTCTGCCACAGCACAGCTGCTCTTGCAGCTGGGACACAGCGGGCAGCCCTCTCTGCCTGGCTCTGGCTCTACAAAACTCACGGGAATGGGATTTTCACGGGCTGCCCCTCAAAGGTGGTGGTGATGGCCAAAGGGACAGGGGGCTGGCAGAAGAGGCAAAACGAGAGGGACCGTACACCACACCCGCCTCATCTCCCTCCAAAAGCTGTCAGAGGGGACATGGGATGGTGGGAGCGCTGCGGGGCCAGGGCCAACAGCCGATGCACAGGGGGAACTGGCGACCGTCCCTCGGGCACCGCAGGTGCCAGGTCAGTCAGCAGCCCGTCCGGGAGCCCCCACACCCCTGGTACCCCCGCAGCCCCGGTACTCACGGACACCACGATACCCCTTGGACAGCCCTGGTACCGCCGGACATCACGGTACCCCCAGCAGCCCTGGAAGCCCCAGCCACTTCGGTACCCCCCGCCTCACCTCTGGAGCTGGTGGTCCCTCAGGATGCGGCAGTTGGTGA
This sequence comes from Aleadryas rufinucha, assembly GCA_013397815.1. Lineage (NCBI taxonomy): Eukaryota > Metazoa > Chordata > Aves > Passeriformes > Aleadryas > Aleadryas rufinucha. Next base: position 44,335 of record VZTH01006400.1, on the reverse strand, counting down.
ACTGGACGATGGGCGCGTCCGAGACGGATTTGTTGGACGGCATCGCGGGGCAGCGGGAGCCAGCGGGAACCGCGGGCCCCCACAGTGTCCGGCGCAGGGGGCGGGGACCGGGCGTGCCGGAGCAGGGCCAGGCCGCGGCTACGGGGCGAGCGGCTGCCGTGGGACTGGGCAGCTGGTGAGGGGCGGAGGCACCAGAGCACCTCCCCGGGGGCAGGCGGAGGATGAGCTCCCTCCCCTGCCCGGCTCTCTGAGCCGACGCTGTGAGGAACAAGCCCCGCGGTGCCCGATGAGCGCCGGACCCGGGGCGGTGTCCCCACTCCGGGGGCATCGGGACCGGGGGGCGCGGCCGCGGCCCAGGGCGTGGCCTGGGCGTGGCCTCGCCCCGCAGCACCGCCTGCTCCCAGTCACGTGAGCGCGCTCAGCACGTGCCGGGATTCCCCGCCCGCCCTGCGGCACGTGACCGGCCCCGAGGAGCCGCCATCACGAGAAGGGCGCCGCCATCTTGAGAAGGTCGGCGGCGGAAACCCTCCGCGGGAGAGTTCTGAACCGGCATCCTGAGACCCCATCGTGAGACCCCACTGTGAGACCTCCTACTGAGACCCCATGCAGAACCCCCATCCTGAGATCCCCATCCTGACACCTGCATCCCAAGACCCACATTGTGACACTCTGGGCCCACTGCCCCCCGTGTACTCGAGAGAAGCTGACGAGACGTGGCTCCACCCAGCTGATGTGGGCTCCGGCACTGCCGATGAATCTCTCCCAGGAAAGATAAAAGATGGGGAATATAATTGTGTATGAATGTAACATCCCTGTCTGGCCTGGAATTGGATTTTAATTAGGTTTTGTGCCATGCTTATCATTCCATGATGTCAGTGCTTGTCCACGCTACAAGCTGCTCCTGTTGTCAGAAGGATGCTGGAAAAAGGGCCTGAAAGGGAGAGATAGGAATGATGCTGGTTGAGGCTGGGAAAACTGTGTGCAGCACTGTTTTGGGAATTTGAGGCTAAGAATGGTTTCAGGCCACAGAGGTTCTCCAAGAGTTGGAGTCCCTCTGCTCTGGAGCCAGGCTGGGACAGCTGGAGTTCACCTGGAGAAGGATCCAGGAAGACCTCAGAGCCCCTTCCAGTGCTTAAAGGGGCTCCAGGAGAGCTGCAGAGGGACTTGGGACAAGGGATGGAGGGACAGGACAAGGGCAAATGGCTTCCCACTGGCAGAGGGCAGGGTTAGATGGGATATGGGGAAGGAATTGTTCCCTGTGAGGGTGGGGAGGCCCTGGCACAGGGTGCCCAGAGAAGCTGTGGCTGCCCCATCCCTGGAGTGTCCAAGGCCGGGTTGGATGGGGCTTGGGGCACCCTGGGATAGTGGAAAGTGTCCCTGCCCATGGCAGGAGGTAGAACTGGGTGAGCTGTAAGGTTTTCCTCATGAAATTAAGTACATCTGGAACACCCGGCACTGTATTGCTGGGAATGATTTTTAGCTTCATACAAGTGGAGCTGAGGAGACCCCAAAACTAGAAGTTGAGAAAATGAATCCTAAAAACAGCTCTCAGCCCTGCTTATTTGTCTATGAAGAAGAAAGGACCCATCTGAGCTGCTAAATCAAATTTGGATGTCAGAAGGCACGTATGGCACCCAAACTGCCTGTGGCCAAAACAGGTCGCTTCCCCAGGAACACACAAGCTGACAGGGCTGTGACAGTAACTTTAGCTGACAGTGGAAGAGATGCCGAGGTAAAGGCAAATACTGACTGCACAGATAGGAACACCCACCATAAATATCCCACCTCGGGCCCACCCGGAGCAGTGGCAGAGCTTCACCTGAGAACCCTCCAGCCACACAGATCCAAGGCTTCCTCAGGCTACCAGTCCCAAGCCTAGATCAGAGCGCTGAGACCTCTCATCTGCACTGCTGGGAGAACAGAATAGCCTGTGCCGAGAGATGGGCATCTGCTCCTCGAGGCTGTAGGTATGTCATCCAGCCCAACCTATGGCACGTACTGCTAAAGTCTTACCCCTCTGGATGTTCTTTTATTTCTCAGCATTAAATTAACCCTGTCTTGCATCACCAATACTGCACACTCCGCTAATAATAATTCCATATTCTTTCTCTCCACTGCCCCAGTAACAGGCGGAGTTTCACTTGCATTTTCTTTAGCAAACGTGGGTTTTTTTTTCCTTCAGGTTGAGTTATTTTTAACCTGGCTCAATTCCCAAATTAGGTTCACTGCCTGGCAGCAAGAGCAGTTGTACCTGCGCACTTGGGAGGAGCTAGCGAGCACATGAAGCAGCTGCAGGAGCAGGGCTGGCGCCGGCACTGCTGCTGCATGAAGTGCTGTTGAAATACAGCCTTGTCTTCTGATTTTCACAGGCATTCACAAAGATGTCTAAGAAATTGTCCCAAGGCACACAGGAGCCATGGAGGCTGCTTAGAACACACTGCCCGTCTTGGGAATATACACGATTTCCCAAGATTTGCCCTCAGCCTACCTCATGCAGACAGCCATTAGGAGAGGGTGGCTGAATTCACTCTCTGCCACTTAAGTCACCCTTTTCCCCTCTGCCAAAGGCAAAGGAGGAAAGCACAAGTGTAACAGCATGGACAGGGCAGTTCAAAGTGCCAGAAAAGGGTCTGGAATTTACACAGCCCCTGGTATCCCCTTGATGAATCCCAAAGAGTCAGACCTGATCCTGTGGTGAGGGCAGCTTGTCCCATCAGCAAAAGGAAAATGGCAAAGACAAGCCACCAGTTCTCCAGGAGCTGCGTCCCACCCAGCTTGTGCTCTCTCAGGTCAGAGAGAGCTGTCAGGGGTCTGTAGGTACCTTGTGGGTACAGTGTGGGCCCTGAAAGCCTCAGCCCTTAAACACTGTAAGATCAGGGCAGGATTTTTCCCTGTGTGCTTTTGCGTCGTGACACAAGAACCAGCTTGGCAGAAACGCAGTGATATGAGTTGCAAAGCTGTGGCTCTCAGGAGCTCACTGAAGCATGTCTTGCAGAAAAAATAACAGCATTTATTAGCTTTAACAGGAACAAAAATGGAGAAGCATTTTGGGACACAATCCTTTGACCCTGGAACAGAAAATTCCCACTCCAGGGCAAGTGGCATTGGGAAGACTTGCTCTTGGTTTGATTTAATTATGTCACAAGAAAAAGATGGTTAATAGCTGTAAAACTAAGGCCAGAGGTGGCAAGTCCTGTGTGTCAGAGACAAGTAACTCTCACCTGAGCACAGTGATGGTTTGGACAGTACAGCTGGGTGGAAACAGCAGTATCCCCGTGGCCAGCCTAGGAAGGAAACAAGGTTTTCTGAGAGCTACAGTCAGTTCTGCTGTTACACTGTAATTGAAAACAGCGACTTGGTTTCTGGGATCAGTTTCTCCTAACAAGGTTTTTGTTTCCCCAAACCTTATTTACTTTTCCAGGTTACTATGCTTCTCTGTAAGGCAGATCTCCCTAGGAAAGCCGGTCCCTGAGCAATCACAGATAAAATCCTGGTACTTAAAAATGCTTCTCCAACAGCAGTAAAAAAAAAAATTGCAGCCTTTGGAAAAAACCAACCAAAAAACAGTGTGAAAGGGTTAACAAAGAACAAGGTCAGCAGGCTCTGTGGAGGCAGTGTGTGTGCTGGCAGCAGGTCCTGAACCTCCCCGAGCCTGCACCGACTGCTGATGGCCCTGTCCCTGTGCTGCTGCTGCAGAGGCCCCGCTCCTCTCCTCTCCACAGGGCTGACTCACTGCAGCGCTCCCAGCCCTGCACGGAGCACCAAAGCACCATGGCTGTGCCGGCATAGCCACCCCCTTCCCCTCTTCAAACCAACCACTGAGTCAACCCCTGCCAGCTGGTACTGCCCTCTGAGCTGCCATGCTCCTAGCAGTAAAGGAATTTCAAAAACCCCGAAGGTCCCTCATTTTCTTAATGCCCCGAATCACTTGAGAAATGTGCTGATGCAATAGTACCAGTGAAGGACTTGAAATGTGAGTTTTCACCCGGGAGTCATCACAGAGGATTCAGAGCATCACTGTCATAGCCGAGGCAGCATGTGCAAACTGTTAATTTGACTCTGGGTGTATTTGCAGGTACTTGGCACAAAGTGATCCTCCTCCAGTCCATGCTTACCCCAGCTATGTTCTTCTTGCATGGGTTTATATATTAATGACAAAGGCTTCACGTTCCAAGGCATGAAGCAAAATGCCATTGAAAGGATTTTACCTGCATTAGTTCTGCAAGTACCTATTAACTGCCTCTGCACGATGTCACCAACCTACAAGGGACCTTAAGGGTGATTGGAACATGGGACCTTTTCAATTGCTTATTGCCCTTGGACACGAGAGCATTTAGCTGCTCTCTTAAATGCCATCTTGCTCACGTTCTTGTCAATTGACAAAAAAATTGGCAGCAGGCTCCCCTCACAGAAGGTAAAACCAGATGTTAAGCTTATTTGCAGCCCCAGCCAGGATCCTCTCCTATCCTGCCACACAACTTGAATTGCCAAATGCAATTCCTCTCACCAGAACTGCAAGCTGGATGCAGCATCCTCTCCAGAGCCTGGGCTCAGGATTCACCCCCCAGCTGCAAGCTGTCACACTGCACCAGGAAGGCCCCCACTGCAGTCAGTGTGAGTCACAATTAACCTACAGATTCCATAAACATTTATGACCCCCGGGGAAAGCCTAATTCAGAGGTTTAGTCTACTACTTTGCTGATGAAAAGAATGACCAACACCATTCTGATCAGGAATCTCCCCTTCCCCCAGGCACTTCTTCAGCAAGCATCCAGGATTTTCCTTCAGTCAGCTTATGCCTCTGTACAGCCCCCACCACCATCTCTGCTCACACTGCCACGAGGCAAAGCTCTTCCCAAGCAAAACCAGCCCAGCCCAGCCCAGCCCCAGCCCAGCGAGAGGTGACTGCAGAGAGATCAGTGTTTTAGCAAACAGCAAAAAAATAAGCCAATTCATTTGTTAACAATTATTGTTAAAACTGGCTCATAGCTACAGTCTCCTGATCACCCAGAAGGTGCACAAGGTGGCACCAGGCCCCGGCTGGGCAACATACTTGGCAGGTTAGAAGCTCCAAACAGCTTCAGTGAATTCCTTATGTTCTGGCCACAGGTCTTCATGGTACTTGCACCACTCACTGGACAGGTACCTCGGTGAAACACACACATTTTCATTCCCACACAGGTGACACATCCCTCCACATGCATCAGCTTAGTTTGATGCCAAAGGCACTGCTAGCACCAGATGTCTGTGTAGTAACATTTTGGCTTGAACAGGGTAAAGCTTGACCTGTTCCCCAAGCTACAAGACTTCCCAGTGCTAACTGGGACCAAGCTTTACCACTGAAAGGGTCCAACACATATTTCCCATATAAGTTTGGCAGTACTCAAATCCTCAGGACAGAGGAGGCTGCCCCAGCACACAGTAGCTGCAGCAGCAGAATCTCCCAGCTCAAATGGTCCTGATTAGAAGATAAAAATACAAGTTCTTGACTGAAGCCATTTTGTTGATGAGACTATTGTTGAGGTACTTCAGAGGCAATTACTGTTCACAGTACAGCTTCCAAACAGCTCAGCTTCTGCAGGGCCAGCACGAGGACAGGCTGCTTGTTTCCTGGCAAGGCAGCTCCTCTCCCAGTCACAGGCTGCAGCCTGCACCCTCGCTCCCTAGCCCTTGGTGCAGACTGCAGCTCCCTGACCCTTGGTTGCAGAGCACCACACTGAGCCAGATGTGATGATCAGGGTGAGTGCAGCCCTGCATCCCTGCTCACCATGAATACAGCCCATGGCAGCATCACTTCTGCATGCTTGCCCAGTCACTCCAGGAACCTGCCTCCCCTGAGGGACCTCACCCTCTTCCCAAAGGAGCAGCAACAGATGGAAATCAGAGCCAGGGACTCATTACAGCAATGTAGTGAGGAAGTTTTATTTGGAAACATGGTAGAAGTTTGTAACCCAACACTGGGTGCACGACTGATGCCGGAGCATACGCGGTTACTACTGAAACACAGGAGTGTTTCGGACAATTGCTGTAATAAAACACAAAATTCTCATACTCCAATACCAGGACACTACAGCAATCTTTAGAATCAAAATTACATCCAAGGAATTCTCTGCACTTACAACTGACCCCACAGTGTAATCTACCTATATATAAGATTAATATATATAGCATGGGAAATTGAAAATCCTTGCTCCATAGATGTATGAACATGTCAAGTCTTTTATAAATAAACATCCAGTGAAGAGAAAAAATTACATTTCTAGTTCATATTTATACATAAAATACTAACAGCAATGGGTGGAAAATTGCACACGGGCCACCCCAAGCCATGCAGCAGGCTTGGAGCAGCCCATCCAAGTTAATATTGAAGTACACACAGGACAGACGAGTCACTAACATATATTGCGCATTTACAAGAGATCAACTACCAAATTGGGACAACTGTACACATTGGAGAAACCATTTTCATTCTGGAGCTTTTTTGTTTCGTTAAACGTAGATTTGTTACATCTCTTTACATCATACTGCAACATTTACTTCGTGGAGAGGATAAGGGCAACAATGAGGCCATAGAGACCCAAGACTTCAGCGAAGATCAAAATGAGGATCATCCCCACAAATAACCTGGGCTGCTGTGCTGTGCCCCGGACACCCGCATCGCCCACAATGCCGATGGCAAAGCCAGCAGCCAGACCGCTGAGACCCACACTTAAGCCAGCACCCAGTTGAAGGAAGCTCCTGTGGGACAGAGATGGAAGAGTTTCAGTGGCAAGGAACAGGACACCCCGTCTTAAGCCCCCAACTCTTTCAACAAGCCTGGTGTGTCTCAAAGCAGATGCTTACTGGCACTCCCAACTCTAATACTTAAAGAAACAGGCAGCAGTGGAGGATCTTCACCTGATGTTCATGTGTGGCTCATACACCAAAACTGAGTTACTGGGCCTGGAAGTTCATATGGCCACCAGCTTGTCTGCGGCCACTTCAGCCAGCCACAGGCTCAGCATGCTGTCAGAGCAGCACTTACTAGCATTTGCAGCAATGCCTGTCCCACAGGGCTGTTGTAGCCTGTTAACAGCTGCTCATCTCCAACCTTTAGCAACCTTATATACAGCCACAGTACAGCCAGGTGTCTTGCACTGCAGGAGCTGGGCAGGAACGGTCTGATTTCCTAAGCAGGAGAGCAGTCCTGAGGAGCAGTCCCCATCAGTGTCTGCCCACCCGGTAATTGCAAAGGACCATTCGTATCTGCTGGTTTAGACCATGTCTTGTTAGGCCAAGCACACTGCTTATAGGTACAGCCTGTACAGCAACACAGATACCTGTCACACTTCAGCAGCACTGTTTTATTCCAAGAGGGCTCAATCACACCAGTTCCAGCTGTTCTCAAAAGCCAAGAGTAGATTAAGTTTCAGACTGTAGCTGCTATAGAGGCCCGATGTATAGCTCAAGGATTGATTTACCAGCACATAAAGCAAAAGCAATATTAATTATTCACTTGCATCTCCCAGGCAACAGCAGAACTATTTAGACAGTACTGGAAACACCTGTACATCCAGGTCTTAGAGTCTGGCACCATGACACAAGCTTTGCCTCCTATCCCAGTGCTGTCTGTACACAGCTTCTTTCAAGCCACAGCCCCACCACATGAGCAGTAGGATGCCCAATTGATCTGTGACAGCCCGTACAGCCAACTGAGCAGGCAGCTCCACTGGGCAGCTGGAATCCAGCCCGTGCTCCTAAGCGTAGCCCAGGAGCATTTAGCACTGCCAGCCCTTCCAGGGGCCTTGAGCCAAAACCACCCACACACGGAGCATCAAACAGTGACAGGACAGTCTGAAACAGAACCGCCAGATGCACCAACTTACTTGAATAGCGTGATGTCAGGTGAGAGGGCATTGGCAATGAGCACTGCCACTACGAGGCCATAGATTGCTATAATACCCGCCATGACCACAGGGATGATGGACTTCATGATCAGCTCAGGCCTCATGACAGACATGGCTGCAATACCTGTGCCACTCTTTGCTGTTCCATATGCAGCTCCCAAGGCTGGAAGAGAAAAAAATGCATTAGGCACATCCCCAAATACCATTTCTTTCACTAGGCTGCAGTTAGAACAGCTCAGTCAGCACAAGGAAGGATTGTGCAAAACTAACAGGGTCACAAGACAAGCAGGAATACTCCCCTAAGGGATGAGGAAGTGACCTACCCAGAGTCCTATTCCAAAGAGGTGCTGTTCAAGCACTACTGATAACAGAACATCTTCCCAGGCCACCTTCACAGCAAGGTACATCCCCAGCAGCCATCCATGCCCCTGCTTAGGGGCCAAAACCCAAGGTCCCAAGTGGAACTCTAGCATTTGTGCCCTCCCAGAGTGCACACTGCAAGGCTCAACAAAGCACATCTGTCTACCTACCCCAGCAGAACACAGCTGAGAGCTGGGCTTCACAGTCTCTGAACTTCGAGCCACCTGAATTGAGTTCAGATGCACAGATCTTCAGGGGACCTCTTCTGTCACAAAACCCACTTGCCTATGCTTTCACCCTGGAGTTAAATGTGCCACTGCAGTTTCATCAGATACACAGAGATAGAAACAAACCCAAATATTACCGCTCCATGTCATTCCTTGGAGAAAGGTCACCCTCTCCATGTGCCAGAACCTCATCTGCAAAGGATTCGGGTCCAAACACTTGTCAATCCAACCACTGGAACCATGAAGAAGAGTTTGGCTTGTAGGTTATAGAGGACCACAACCAGCTTACACCTAAGGTTTACTCATCTCTGAGACCTGCACAGGATCCAAAGCAGATGATGGGCTTTTCACCTGCACACGAGACCTGCTGGAAGAGTCCAAAGCCCTACCCCAAAGTAAATTCTGCCTTAACTTTGTATTAGTCTCACACAAGCTTCCTCAAATCCCTCATTCTTTGATTCTGCAGTACTTGAAAAGACACCTTTCCTTCCAGTCTCACTGGGGAGTATTCTGGGAACTCCACAGCTTCCTACTGCACTCACCATCACCCAGAGATGACATGCAGGCCAAATGGCAGCCAGGAATAAGTCCCTGAAGGAGCAGCGATAGGCATATGGAAGGGTAGGCAGTCTCCTTTCCCAGCATCATCAAGATTATATTCAGAGGTCAGTCGTATTTTGCAAGAAAATGTTCCTGCATCTGTTCTAAAAGGCTGCTGGAGTGTATTTAAACCATGGACATTTAAAGTCTTTGTACTATTCTGAGACTTAATAGTTGAGTTTGCTCCACCCATAGAAAACTAAAGTTTCTCCAAGGGAGACCTGCATGTTCCACAAAGATCTGTAACTGCCTTACACCAGTATCCAAGTGTGAGATTGTGCACCTTGTCCCAAAGAGTTGCTGGGAGGTATTGGAGGAGTTTGGATATGTCTTCCTGCTTCTCGCTCAGCACTCCTGTAAAGTCCATATTCGAGCAGTCATCCTCTTGGCTTGGCACTAAAACTCCAGACCATTCATGCAAGCAGTGCTGCTGCACTAACACAAGGTTCATTCTCAGAAGGAAGTTCAGTTTTAGTTACAAAAACCTGAAGGGAAAGTCTCATTAACTACCAATTTTTTCTGTGCTAGCAAAGCTCTTGAACCTTGACTGGCACCAAGTGATGTACAGGGCTATTTTGGGCAATTCAGAACTAGAACCCAACTTAGGAAGCTTGAGCCAGGAGCAGGTTCTACATGCAAATGTAAGGAGCCTGGAAACTAGCACATGGACTTCATCAGCCATTTCAGTGATGGGTCTGTTTAGGGTCTAGCCCTTAGGAAGTCTAGGAAAAAAATCACTGACTTGAACTAGGAACCATTTTTGTTGGATGAAGCATCCTCTAAGGGCTGGAACTAAGCCTGAATCCTGGTTCCACTATCTACCCTGGGTATGGAATTTAGCAGAAACCACTTCTCCTGTCTGTAATCTTTTACAAACCTCTCCTAAAATGCAGAGGCTTATGAGGGAAGTTCACTATTTAAAGTTAGATCAGTCATTACTTCCTCCAAGCATGAAGCTACTCAAGGGTGTTGCAATTAATGCAGTGATGGATTAGAGAAGGTGATTTTGTAACCCCCCTTACAGAAAGTCAGCTGCTCAAGCTTTTGTGGAAGAACAGAGCAGCATAAGTTTGTCAGTTCCCAGTTAAAACCCCAGAAGAGGCCAGATCTTATGCCTTGAACTTGTTTTAGACACAGTTTGAAATAAAGCCTATGTTTACCAGTCTTCACATGACAGCCTTACATGTCACTGAAGCTCTGCTGAACTCCCACTAGTGGACAGTCACAGGGGCCACACAGAGCTTCAGAACATGGCACGTCTGCTCCCACGGAAGCCTGTATCAGCACCCCAGCCAAGAGACATCTCCAACACCTTACAAGGCAGCTTCACTGCCCTTCACTAGCCTGGCAAGTTGTCCTTGCATCTTTGACATTATCCCAGTATTACACACAAGGTGGCAAAGACAATACCTGCTTCCCACCATGACCCAGCCTCTAGTAGCACAGCCACTCAGTTTTGGGCCATGGACACCCTGGACAATGTTCCTGCACACCTCCACCTCTACCTCGTGGCAGCTCTGAACAACTGAAGCACATACGCTTCATAAGCTATATTTAAATATCCCTGATTCATTGGAAGGACATGTTTTCCAAAATCTCAGTGAACAGGGCTTGAGGAGATCTCTGTGGCACACACTGGAAATAGGGCAAGAGCTGTATCTCTGCTACACACCAAGACTCTGGGTTTTTGTGTCAGCTCATCCACCTCCCTCACCTCTACCATACAGGCCAAGCAAGCTCCAACACTACCTTTAAAGAGGTAGAGCTGTCACAGAACTGTCAAAACATTTATCTGGCAGGTTGAGAAGCACTCTGCCTACCCAGTTCACCAGGGAAGGAATCCACACTGGTCTCTAATCAGGAACTGTGCCATTTGAAAGTTCAATGGTGTTATAATACAGAGAAGCTGCAGTGTACATCATTCAAGACCACCTACTCTCAGTAAGCCTGTTTCAAAGGTTAACTCCCTTGTGAAATACTTGAGTTACTTCTTGAACTCACAATCCAGAGCTGATTTATGTACTGCTCCTGGGGGCAAAATGCCCTCCCCTCAGGGCTGAGGATATGCTGCCTGACACCTCACCATACCTGTCCCTTTAAAAGTGATAGCAGAGGGAGTGAGGCTGTGCAGCTCCAGGATCAAGTATAAACTAGAAAGTCACTTGCCAGACAGGCTGTAGTGTGTCAAAGACTGAAGACTAGTCGTAGTCTTGCCACTGCCACGGCTTTCCATAGGGCTCTGCCAGCAGCCTGCTCTTCAGATCAAGGGCAGTCCCAGAATCAGAACCAACCTTTTCCAGCTCCAGCAGGTGACTGTGCTTACACAGTCACATAGGTCACACACTGAGAACAGTAACCCTGCAGTTAAGTCAGATGCAAGTCACCCCCTCGATACAGAAAGAGGCTGTAAGGAGCGTTCCAGTCAGGAGATCCAGTAGCACAGATGCAGTTTCACCAGCTGATACATTCAGACAGGCTCAGCTCAGGAACAGAGGCTCAGAACCAGCCACACACACTCCAGCAGCATTTGGTCCATTCACAGCCAGAGATTCCTCCCATATCCCACCACAGTGAAGCAGGTCTCCACACTGCATGTGAGAGATTTCCAGAGCACTAACATGCAGAATTCCCCTGTATTAGTGAGCTAGTAACAAAAGTCAGATTTCCAATTAGGATACCACTGGTTACCATCGCAGCAAGTGTGAAAGACCATTTGGGATGAGGACTTACATCTGGAGCCTTTTAAAACTAATCATTATCGAATGGGCTGCCCTCTGCAGTAGGCAGGCTTCCCTGGGAGCAGACAGGCACCAATTCACCTACATATATTCATCCCTGAGCAGGTTGTTCTTAAAAGGCTGAAGAAATGTTAGAGGTGACATCCAGGTCAGGTACAGTCCTTGTTTTGCCATGCCAGAAACATGGGCACTTCCAAAGAAACAGGCTGCTTCCCACCGGTTGGCCCTGCCCCTCCCACCCCACCATATTTAACAGCTTCACCTCAAGTTACAGTAATGGATACTCTTGGAAAAACCCTGCTGCTCTGCCCAGGTGCATCTCTACAGAACAGACAAGCCACGTTAGGGCAACTGTACCGGAGCCTATGCAAATTCCCATTGCACTGGCTGAAGCCTGGCTGTAGCCTGTTCCCAAAAGAAAACCCAAGGGGTAAACAGTGAAGCTGCCCTACAGGAAGCTGTAGACTCTGAAGACCTTCAGTGAGTCACCTGTTTCAGGATTAGAGATAGCTTTTTGTTCTTCCCTAATGTAATGAAAGGGTGTGGGGATTACCTGGCACTGTCAGCCTACAGCATTATCAAAAATTCTGCAAGACTGGCAGGCCTTTTACTCTTCGGTCAGTACACCTGAGAACTTAAAAAACCACCAGCTCCCTGAGTTGTTGCTGTAATAGCAGCAGTCCAAGGAAAATAAAGGATCTCCCAGCCAACTGTCCAAGAGCTGCTACAATTGGCATTCTGGATTGTCTGACATAGCACACAGAGCTCTTTGATTTTGCAAGTATGGTAAAGCACTTATACCGTGGAGCACAGGCTTGCCCTTCTGCAAGCAGCAAAGTCCATCCAGCCATTCGTTACTTATCTTAATCATCATACAGGCTCCCTCCCAACACCTTAAAGATGACCTGTTTCACAAACCAGGTGACCAGTGTATTCCAGGTACTGAGAGCAGTGTGTTACACCACTTAGCAAGACCTCTTTCCAACTAGCAGGTCTCAGGGGAGCTCAGAGCACTCAGCAGCCCCCACAGCTGTGCTGCACCATTGCTGTGGCATGGGACAGCCTGGGTCCCCTGCCTGCATCCAGGACACTCCTGTGGCCAGAGCAGCCTGACCCAAAGCCTCATGCTCACAGGATTCACAGTCTGAAGGAAGCAAGTGCAGCCAGCTATGCCTCACTGGTTAAGCACACACTGCTGTAAACCATTGTTCAAGGAGAACAGTCTGGTCAGGCTGGGACGTTGTTCACCTTGCAACCTCTGTGGGCAACCAGTCAGGCTCTGGAGATGGAAGAGGCAAGTTCTAGGGAGGAAAAAAGGAAACTGACCAAGAGGTCCTGAGGCAGCTGTCATCCATGTCCACTGCTGCTCCCAGTGTTCCCACCAAAGGGGAAGTGCCTGCAGGCTGTGTAGTGATGCCAGCATGAGACAGGGATCCATCAGGAAGGCACAGCACAAACTGCAGCATAACTGCTTAAGCCACGTTCTGCAGAGCCAATGGTTTATACTGATGATCCATCTCATTTTCAGATGTTCCCAAGACTGGCATTTACTGAGAGGAAATGATGCCCTTGTTGAGATGCCTTCCCCCATTCTCAAGCTGTAGAAATATCGCCTACCTTACTTCTGTTACAGTACTTAGGTCTTAGCAATCCACTGCTTTACCTGCTGTTAAGGATGAAAGCTTAAGCTAATCTCCACTGCAGACAGTCTGGTAGCTCATATACCTGCTCACATCACAAGCACACTTATTTGGAGCAGAAAATTACCTTGAGCTGCACTTCGCCATTTCATTTCTACCTGCAAGCTCTTCAGTGCGAAGCAAGCAGCCCTCCTGTTCCACCTCCCCACCTCTCAAGACAGTATTTTGGGAAGCACAGGTGCCATCTGCATTTGAGGATGCAAGTTGTTTATAGTCACAATGCCTTCCAGAATCAGACTGTGTAGGGCTGTCAGCTGCATCCAGCTACATGTTCTGAACCAGCTATTTCACCATGGAGGTCCCTTAAAAGCCAACCAACTGCTATAATATCTAAAGCCCTAGTTTAAAAGAAAAGTACTATTTCATTGGCTCTGCAGCAACAGTAAGACACAGGACTAATTTAACACTGCTGGCTAAAGTTCTCTTCATGAGGAATCTTCCAGCTGCTTGGCAGTGCAGCAGGTATTGAAGGCACCAAATGCCCAGCTGGAGTTCAGGCCTAAGGACACCTGCTCACACCATGGAGGGCACAGTGGGCACACTCAGGACAACTTTGCACAGAGCACCAGCACACACAGAACCAGACAGCTCTGCCCAACACCACACCCATACTTGTCCATTCTGGTGTGCTCAAATCGCATGAAAAAGCTACAATAATTTAATCACTCAACAGCACCTGACCCCGAGCCACCACATTTCACACATGGGAAATGAAGAACTGCAGCAATGAGAACAAGTTGTAATCTGCAAATAACCAGACAGGCTCAAAGATGGCCAAGGTCACAGCAGCCTGCTCTTGTCTCTCACTGACCAGAACAAGTTCTTCTATTTACCATCAGCAAGTAATGCTCACATGTCACACAGGACTGCAATAAGTCGCTTGTTTTCACATCAAACTAGCCTGGACAGTACAGAACCTGAACATGTTTACTAGAAACAAGTCTTGGAACTACAAGCTCCCCAAGAATGTGATCTTTAGATACAGCATGAGTCAGACATGATCACTGCACTAATTAATACTGTTCCAGGACAATTTTAGAGTTTTACACTGCTTGTCCAGATTTAGCTCCTTACTTCTAAATCAGGGTGTTTTTTTTAGCAACTTACATACAATTAACATCAGAATATGCTGTGGTGCCACACGCATATTACAAAAGCTACACAACACTGCAAGTTTTAGTTTATCCTATGTTGACATCTCTGCCATATTGCCTTAAAAATTCAAACCGCTTCACCGAACAGTCACATCTAAGAAACAATTTCCCATCAGCAGTATCTATAACCTGTTCTCCAGTGCCCTGGGAAGACATCTGCATGGCTCAGACCAGCTGGTATTACAACATCATTGAGGTCGGGAAAGACCTCTAAAAGCTCATTGAATCCAGGACTACCTGACAGATTCTGCATCAAGGATCTCTCACAAACCGGCTGCAACACGACAGATAACAAACCTTCATTAATACAGCTTATGCACTGACTTTGCATTCCCCTACTCAAACCTTCCCCTTGCAATCCCACAGCACCATGCTGTCAACCGTGCAGCTTCTAGGAAAGGCCTCCCTGCTGGTTGAGACACACCAGCACCACTCTGAATTCCTGTTAAAGCGCTGACTCAAGTCCACATCCCTCACTGATGTTTCAGCTGAAGCACACTCATACGTCACAAACATGGTGTCTAAAGCCATACAGCCATGTTCTTTTGCTTCCAAATTCGATTCTGCAAGAGGAATCCAGCAACTCCTTCCTTGGAAAGAAAACTCAGTATTTAGGACCATTTTGCAAAATGCAGTGAACTGCTGACTATTTTTTCCCAACAAGAAACTAGATCTTAGTTTCTTCACTATCTTCACTAGCCAAGAGGTAGGTAGGTCAGCAGTCCCAACTCTGGCTCCTATGGCACTTCAACCATTGAGTTTTCAGGAAAATCCTTACCTGTCAAGCATGAATATAATGTCTGAAATCCAAGGTGGCAGGCCACTGACTGCCCTCAGCATGGACATCTGCATCCCACCACCGGGTACAAGCTGAGCAAGACTAAACACAGACAACCAAGCTTTTGTTTTGTCAAAAATTAAAGCCACAAACACGGCTGGTGTGGAACCGGTCCATGGTGCCCACACCAGCATGGCTAGACAGCTTCCTCTCAAACATTAGTTTTAATCCACTGTCCACTCGGCTCTTTGCATGATTTCATCTCCCACACTCATCAGTCAAGAGCAGCTTCCCCAAATCCGTCCTGCAGACCCAGCCACCATCCCAGAGGCTGTATTAACACAGTGAGACCCCAAGCACCTCAACAGCACTACACAACTTGAGCTACAACCAGTTCAATACTAGAAAGTTTTGATTCCCTAACTGGGAGCCAGATGAGGTGAGAGATGAAGACCAGTCACTATGTTCATGTCTGTGGAGATATAGGCTTCAGAAGGGAAAGCCAGATTGATTCCTAGTTGTTTTATTCCCATTTACTGTAACACCTGCATTTGGGAAAAAACCAGCTGAAGCCTTCCCCATGTTACATCCCAAAGGGAACAGCAGGTCTGCACCCATCAGGGACCAGAAAACGCTGTGCAGGAACACCGGTCACCTTCTGCAGAAGGTTTAACCAGGCTCAGAGAAAAGGCACTGAAGGACGGTCCTTCTGGTGTAAACCAGCATTTATGGTCCCTACATCTGTGCTCCTTCAGTGGGGAGACCGATGCCGCAGGATGACCCAATTTACACCGCACTGAGCTCGCTGCCAGGAGACGCAGAGGGACGGCCATGGAACAAGGCTTCCCCCCTGCCCCAGCATCCCCGCTGCAGGGGGCAGCTCAAGAGCCCGTCCATTCCCCGCAATAGCATTAACGTCTCTAAGGCGGACCTGCCCGCCAAACCGATCGCACGGTTATATTTAATCTCGTTAAAAACTGGTCTTGCATTATCCGGGGACTGGTTTAAACGCCAGCCACGTCCGATGCCCACTGGCGGCGCCGCCGCCGCGGAGCCCAGGGCAGGCAGAGCCCCGGGGATCTCGCGGGCAGCCGGGGTCACGACACACCCCCGCCACCGGGGAGACCCCGACCCGCAGCCGCCCGGAGGGGGGGGCGGCCCGGGCGGTGCCGCCGCAGTCACGTGGCCCCGGGGGCTCCGCCGGCGGTGACGTCACCGGCGCGGACCCTCCGCTGCCCCCGGGAGCCCGGATGGAGCGGGGGGAAGGGGGGGCCGCCCCCGCAGAATTTCAGCCCCCGTCGCCGACCGCGCCCCGCCGGGGCAGAAGAATGACNCAGCCCTGCTCCCCTGCATTCGCTCCCCCCTCCGCGCCGCCCGGGTGGGCCCGTCCTGCCCGGCGGCCACGGCCTGCTGAGCGTGATTCAGCGCTCATTAGCATAAGGGGCGCGTCCTACCGCGGCCCCGCCCACGCGGCGTCGGCTCCGTCCCGGGCCGGGAGTGCCGGTGTCGTGTCCGTGTGTCTGTGCCCATGTCCTGTCCGTCTATTCCATCCCCGTGTCCCATCTCCGTGTCGTGTCCCCGTGTCTGTGCCCATGTCCTGTCCGTGTGTCGTGTCCGTGTGTCCTATCCCCGTGTCGTGTCCGCGTGTCGTGTCCGTGCAGCACCGNCGGCCGAAGCGCCCATCACGGCGAAGAAGGAGGCGTACTCGGGGCTGGCGCTGGAGGACATGGCTGCGCGGGCCGGGCCGAGGCGCCGCTAGAGTGGGAGCGCGAGAGGGCGGGGGGAAGGCGGAAAGCTCCGCCGCGGCGCCGGTCCTCGGCGGGCAGTGCTCGGCCACAAAATGGCGGAGGCGAGGCGGGNTGTCTGTGCCCATGTCCTGTCCGTGTGTCGTGTCCGTGTGTCCTATCCCCGTGTCGTGTCCGCGTGTCGTGTCCGTGCAGCACCGCCCGGGCCGTGTCCGCGTTCCCTGATCCCAGGACGCTGCTTCTGCCGCGTATTCCCGTGTCCGTCTGCCATGTTCCGGTGCCGCATCCCCCACGACGCATCCCATGTGCCATGTTCCCCGTGCCATGTGCCATGTCCTGTGTCCCGTGTGCCATGACCCCGGTGCCATGTCCTCCACAGCACAGCCTGTGTGCCACGTGCCACCTGCCCTGTGCCTTGCCTGCATGGTGTGCCCCGTTCCCTGTCAGGGCCCCGTCGCCTGAGCAGTGGTGACCTCTCGCTGTGCCCATGGGGCCTTGCTGGCTTGGGGTCCCCTCTAGGGGCTTCCGGCACCTGCGCTCCACATCCTCCCGGGGTCCAGTACCAATAGCATCTGTTGGAGTTCTGCTCCCATCTCATTCATCGATCCTGCTCCCTTAGGTGTGACAAGCAGCCTCTGGCCCGTCCTTTCCCCCGGGCCAGAGAAGAGTGGGTGGGCTGCGTCTGAACCACGGTATCATCCCTGCCTAGGCTCTGCCACCCACTCTCTCCTGCAGGCACTCCCCTGAGCCAACCCCATCCCAAAACATCCCAAAGGGATGCTCCTACAGCCCATCCTGGGAGGGTGACTGATGCCATCCCGTTTCCTAGGATTTGGGGGTTCATTAGCAGTTCCTGCTGCCACAAATCTGGCTGAGCTTCTCATGTCCCAAAACACAAGATTTCTTAATTACTCAAGGGCCACCTGCCTTTTCCCCCGTGTTGCCACTTTTCTGGACACCTCAGCCTTGTTAGAGCCCACAGGGAAGCTGAAATCAGGATTTACTTTGGCAAATTCTTTGCTGCTGCTTGAGCACAAAGGGCCCTGGCACTGCAGCAGGCAGAGGTGGCTGGCATGTGCTGGGGACTGGCATCAGGGCACTCCGGCTCTGAGAGGGAGACGGTCTTGTGACAGACTGTCACCAGATCTTCATGGGGACATCCAGCACATGGACCATAGCAGGGGCTGGCTGGAGGCACAGAGAGGAGGAGTGAGCTGGGGGCACTGCTGGGGTCAGAGCCACAGAGGGGGACCCTGTCCTGAGCCCTGGCAGAGGTGGGTGCAGGGGCTGTGCATCCCATGTGTGGAGCCCACTGCCACTGTCACCACCACCACTGCCACCAGCACTATCACCAGCAGTACCACCACTGCCATCACTGCCACGACAAGCATTAATGCCACCCCTGCCACCAGCATCCCCACCGCCACCAGCACCACAATCATCATCACTGCCACGACCATTACCACTCCCCCCACCGCTGCTTTTCCACCCTGGAACATGTTGTCAGTGTGGTCATCGTTGTCGTCGCTCTGTGGTGGTGGCTATCACTGCTAGCAGTGTTTCCAGCAGCCTGAATTAACCTTTTGCTATGGTGGGGACAACCTCTGCCTCTAGGGTCCAGAGCAATTGGTCACTGGGTGAGTTTCTCACCCCTCAGGCACTGGCAGCATTGGCAGTCTGTTCACCAGATTTGGGCTGGGGAAGGGAGGCGGGGCTGGTGGTGCCTCATCCCAGCCTCGTGCTCAGGGCTGTGCCCTCCTGGTGCTCGCCTGGGCTGGCTCTGCCCATGCTGCCACCAGCCCTCACCTGCTGTGGGCATCTCTCCCAACACTGTGCCTGGCCTGGCTGCAGTGAGGGGACCCTGCAGGGTGCAGAGCCCAGACAGAGAATGGCATGAGCATCCTGGCTGGCAGGGATGAGCCCAGACATCTGCCCCATGGAATTCATCCATGAGTGATGGGTGCTGTCGTGTTGTTGGACGAGAGCTTCAAAACCCCGAGGGCATCAGTAGACTGGGGCAACATCAACATCAATATTTGGAGCAGGGACCCAGGGCCCAGGGTGAATTTTAGGGGCCCTTAGATGATACTCTTCCCCCTGTGTCTGCACCCGCTGCCTCCCCGTACCTCTCCCGGGTCCCAGTGGGCAGCCCTGGCTGCCGATGGAGCGGCTCCATAGCCCTACACACCATAATGCTGCCGTCTCCTCCTGCTGTGCCAGCTCCGTGCCAGCCAGAGCCCCGTCCCCGCTGCCCGTCGCTGGCGGGCGGCTTCCCACAGATCATCTGGCCCCATCCCCGCCCGTCGCTCCATCTGCCGGCGAGTGGCCATCCCGGCGAACAAAGAGCCTCTTTGTAGCTGTGAGCTCACGAGTTGCGGCGGTGGTGACGCTCTGGGGACACCGTGTCTCCAGAGAGGCTGAGCAGTGGGACCCTGAGGGCCGAGTTTCCCTCCCTCTACCCTTCGGAACTCCGGGATGCCGGGAGATTCCTTGCCCCTGCTCTGTGGTCAAGCACCTTGAGCTGAGCCCTCTTGTCCTTCCTCCCGTACTTTTCATTTGGGACTCACTCAATGTCTCTGGGTCTCAGTTCTCCAGCTCTAAAGGTCCAGTAAATTGTTTGGGTTCCACCTAAAATTGCTGATATTTTTTAAGATATCCGATATCCAGACAGGATATTTTTTAAGCTTTTGGCAACAAAATTTCCTTTCAAAATACTGCATTTTACATATTCCCTGTGGCACATATTTATTCAGCCCCCTCCTTTGCATGTGGAGCCATGGAGGTCATGGTGGAGTCAGCGTGGTTCCCACTGCACATCCTGGTGCCAACACTCTTAAGGGTTTGCACAGAGGGGAGGTCTGGGTGCTGGAAACAAGTGTGTCCACCTCCTTTCATCCACCTGGGACTGCCAAGTCCTCCTTGCTCTCTCCACGCCACCCTGGACTGACCAGGCCGACGGAGGGACCGTGTGCTAAGCATCCTCCTGAGATGCCCATGGAGCCGCACCGGTGGCCCAGGTGTGGCTGTGATGGGTGGAGTGAGTGGACACAAGGATGCACAAAGCCCACATGGGCTAGAGGAGGGCAAGGACTATTTGGATGCTAGTGACAGCACATGTGACCTCACCTGGCTCCCTGTGGTGCCTGGTGAGTTATAGCAGGTACCCAAGAGCAATTTAAGTCCTTTCTACAATGCTGCTGTTTAAAAGCACCATGGCATTCCCACCACCAGCAGCAGCTGCATCCCCTGGCCCCTGCAGATCCAGGAGCGATGGCACCTTTGGCTAGGGGCTCCCAGTCAAACCTGGCTCTGTTCTGGCCCCATGGTTGCTGCACACACTGCCCTCCCCAGGATGTCACTGTCCCCCTGCCACCCCTCAGCGGGGACACCAAGGCTCTCATGCCAGTTCTGCCCCTTCCCTGTGAAGGTGCAGGGATATTTTTTCCTCAGGGAAAGGGCAATGGAAGGAGGGAACAAAATTCAATGCAAACTGGGAGACGAACACAACATAAAGGCAAAGAGCCAGAGCCTGGATGCAGAACAACCTGAATTCCTGTTCCCACAGCAACCGCCACTCACCCCCTCGCCCCGGCGCCAGGCTGGCACCAACGTGCCCACGTTCACTGGGGGACAGGAGGGTGGCACCTCCAGTTCTGCCTCTTCCTTTTGAGCTGGATTAACCGCACAGCATGGCATGGCACCACACCAAAACCCAGCCTAAGAGGGATTTTGGGTTGTCTGTTCCCATCCCAAGGCAGGAGCAGAGGGATGAGGTGGGCTTTCCAGCAGGTGCAGGCTATAGGTGCCACTGCCTTTTGGGGGGTGTTTTCTGAGTGGCCTCGTGGTAGGTGACTCTTCTGCTGCCCTGGGCCTTGTCTGTGCATGGACCAAACATCCTGGAGAGCAATTTCAGAGGGCTCCAGCTTCTGTTGGCTGCTTCCAGTGAGTAGGAGCCAGACACTGCCTGCTCCATGCTGCTGTATAGGACTCCAGGGCTGCTGACCTGCTGACCCAGCTGGTTTTTAGCAAGTTGGAGCAGCTGTTTGCCAGGGGATCTGTTTCTAAAAGCCACAGCAATGCTGGTGGTTTTGCCCATGTCACGAAGCAGGGTGGAAGAGGTCTGGAAAGCCAGCTGGGAGCACTCTGCTCCTCCAGGACAGGTCTGGGTACAGAGGTGCCAGCATGGAGTTGCATTGTTGCAGGACAGAGGTGCTTTGGCAGGGAATGCTCTGGCCCCCTGGGTGCCATGGGGGGATTTGTTGTTAAGGTGTTAAAAATGCAGCTCATCTCAGGACAAGCCCAGGTGGGCTTTCAGTCAGGAGGTCTGATGGACTCAGTGGAGCTGAGCTGGTGCTGGGATTGGGAATGGGAAAAGCAGGTCTGGCAGCAGATGTGTTGCCCTTGGCCTCAGCAGCAAGCGCTGACCAGCCATGGAGGAAACCCCTGTGGAGCATTTCCTCATTCAGTATCTCCTGCGGTGTCTCACCGAAATCATAGGGCAGGAGTCACGGGGCTTGGGGCCCATCCCCCGGCTCCTCCTCCCTCCCTGAGTCAGGACTTTGGGCCCTTTGCAAACGGGGTTTCTCTTGCTGTGTTTGGGAAGAGCTTAACTGATGCCCACCCTGAGCTGTTAACTCTTACCTGGGATATTCCTGGTGCTGGACTTCCTGATGAGGCAATCAGGGGCCTCTGACTGTATCCTATCCTATCCTATCCTATCCTATCCTATCCTATCCTATCCTATCCTATCCTATCCTATCCTATCCTATCCTATCCTATCCTATCCTATCCTACCCTATCCTATCCCCATCTACCCTGATCTAATCCCTTTCCCTTCTCATCTCTCTGTCCAGGACTTTCCTATCCTATACAAACCCTCCTATCTTCCCCTTTTCCATGCTATGCTTGTGTGTGACTGCAGCTGGGAAAACATCCGTGTTCCTACAGTTTCTTCAGCTCCTAGGAATGGTGTGGAGAAAAGCTGGGTTTTTTCTGCCATTCTTTTCCTGAAATGCCCTCTCAGGGGTCTCTCCAGGGCCACACACTGTGTGGAGCTGGTCTTCATCCTTCCTTCCACAGGGCATCCATGCTGGCTCCCAGCATTCAGCTGGCAGGGGGGATCAGCCAGGGCTTCCCACGAGGAAGTTCTGCCTGTGGTTTGAAAATAGCATTTATTTGCTCTGGGTTGCCATAGTTACTGGTGGAAGTCGTGTGGCTCCTGCTGCTTGGTTGGGAGATTCTCTCCATTGTGGCATCACCGGCTGGTTTCACCTTCACCCATGGAAAATGCAGGAATTTCTTGGGCATCTGGTGGGCTCTGCGTGGGATGCCCCTTTCCCCCCGGCACCCTTCAGCAGCCCGCTGGCTGCACCTGCAGTGCTGTCGCAGATTTTTAGTCCCCAGTCACAAAGTTTGCATTTCTAGGAGGAGCCACTGTGGTTTTCCCAGCACAGAGCCTGTCCCTACACTGCATCTAGGAGCTCTTGGAAGCAGACACTGAAAGCCAGCACACCAACCTCCCACCATACACCACAACTGGTTTTTGGGAAGCTGGTCTGCAAATGGGGGCCTGGAACAGCTGGCATACCCTGGAGAGGCAATTTTGGAGACATGATGCTTGGTGAGACGGGGATGCAGCATGGGAAGGATGCTTGGTGGCTGGGAGCCACGTGTGGGCTGTGCAGAGATGCCCAGAGAAGTACAAACCCAGTGCTCAGGTTAGTCCAGCACTGGAGTCCCCCAGCTGTGGGGTTTTCCTGCCAGAGGCTTGTGGGAGCAGGCAGTATTTGTTATCTTCCATGGCAGACACCATCCCCCAGAGCCAGCCTGGAGCCAGCCTGGGGTGCCACTGGCACTCTCCTGTCTGCAGATGTTCACCTGCTGCCCTGGGAGCTGCCCTGGGGACACAAGGAGAGGAGCATGTTGGGGACAGGATGTGGCAGGACAAATCCAGGCCCAGGGTGCCACAATGTTTTTGAGGATGGAGCTGCTGCCAGATGCTGAGAATAGGCAGCCACAGGGCACCAAGGAAGAGAAGGATGATTTTGGGTCATTACACTCAGTTTTGGGGAGAAAACCCAGGCTGGTGAGGGCAGAAACTTTCTGCTGCCTGGGTGGGAGCTGCTTCAGAACCTTGTGCTGGGCTGCTCCCAATCTGTCCTTTGTCACTGAGCTGGGACAGTGCCATGGCTCTGCCCACACAACCTGCTTTTTCTCTGTGCTGCCAGCTCTCCCTTGGCCCATGGACCTGGCGGGTGGTGAGGGAGATAAACCCTTGGCTGGCTGGCAGAACAGCACCTTCCTGCAGAACTGCTGAGCACGAGGCGCTGAAGAATCGCTGCCCCAAGCTGCACCGGGGCAGGAGTCTCTTCTCCCCTCCCTGCCTCCCTCCCTGCCTCACTCAGCTCGGATCAGAGGCCTCACTACCAATCAGTAAATTAAATCCAACCCCTCTGTCACTTCCCAGGTATTCCTACACAGCTGCTGTGCTTCTGGCTCCTCCAGCCTCGGCTCCTGCACTCTCACGGAGCATCACCTCCAGCATACTGCCATGCCGTGCCTGCCAGCCTCTCCTCCAGGGTTCCCATGGCTATGGACCCCTCAAGAACTAGAGATGAGACTGAGATGGTGGTGGTGTATCCTACAGCTCAGTGGCAGCTCAGTGGCAGCTGTCTGAGAGCCCCTGAAGCTGCTGTCCTCTGCAGCTCATGGATGCAGTGTTACCCCCACCTCCCACTCCCCTCCTGCACACATTCTCTGGTGGGCTTGACTAATACACTTAGAGAGGGATATTTTTGACTGGATGAAGACATTTGCCAAAACAGGGTCAGATTGTCGCCAACAATTGTTCTGTGCATGGGCTGGGGAGACGAGTTTTTCTGCAGGTGTATTTCTGGGTGTGGGTGCTGGCAGTGCCCCAGTCTCACTCTGCCTGGCCAGACGGACCAGGGGCGCTGTGCCCTGGCAGCCTCCGTTAGTCCACAGTGGGGCAGGACATCCCACGGCCCCACCTCCCTGCCCCACTGTCGGGCAAAGCATGTGGCAGCCGGAGCCTTTCCTGGCCATGTCCGTGCTGCACAGGATCACCCAACCTAAAATGCTGTGGGTGAGCCAACTTAACCAGCACTCGGTTGTCGCTTTGTTTGAGGAAAGACAAACTGAAAGGCAGAAAGGAATGTGTTTCCTTTGTTATGGTTATGCCCCTCCCTTGCTCTGTTTGCTGGGGAAAGCCAAGCCCTTGCTGCCCCTGGAGCTGCTGCCGAGCAAAAATGCACGAGATCTTTTTATTTTAAGCGTAATTTTTGTGTTTCTTGGGTTTGGCATTTCCCTTGCAGGCAGTTCCTCTCCTCCAACCCCCGCTGTGAAACGTCCCGCCAGTGGCGAGAGGACAGTTGGCTAATCATGGGGATGAGGTGCCATCTGCTTATCTGAGCCCCGCCCGGGGAGGGCAGCCCGCGGTACCCGCTGGCGGGTGCGGGGACCAGCGCCTGGTTTTCCAAAAGCACGGACACCTCCTCTGGAACGAGTGTCTCGTTGGGAAGGAGCAAAGAAGAATTTCCACAAGAATGCAGGAAAGGCTGCAAATGCAGGAAAGTGGGAGGGAGTTTCTGTTCCTCTTGGGCTGGAAGAAATGCTCACCCAACCCCAAAAGTCATATCCTGAGACCGGGTATGCTGGTGTGAGCTCTCAGGGTCTGCCTTATCTCTGGCTTCACGTGCTGTCTTCTCCTCTAAGCCTCTGGAGGCCAAAGTGCTGGTGCCTGCAGCCAGGGACATACCCAGCCCCAGGAGATGGTATTTTAGAGCTGCCCTGGCAGGACAGAGAAGAAAAACCCGCAGATTTCCCCACCAGCCCAGCCCCAAGGCTGGGATTTGTCCGCCGAGGTGGCTCGGGCAGCTCTGCGCACACTGCAAAGGGGACTAAGCACTGAATGTCTCTGGCTGCTGCAGCCAGGAAAAGTGGAGGCAGACCCAGGTGGGACCCCAGCTCATCATCGACGATGGGTGTGGCATCCAATACCTCCTTTGGACGAAGCTTCATCATGCCTAGTCAAAGATGGCCTCATTCAGACCTATCCTAGCAAAGAGAACAGACCACAGGGAAATTCAGAGAGCCCCAAAGGCTCCAGTTCAAGTTTCCAGTAGAGTGGGGAGCAGCTGGTTACCTGCAGGTTCCTACTGGCCTTTTACATTTGTGTTATAGGTGCATCCCAGGCCTCAGCCCATGCCCACCACTGCTGGCAGGGGATGTGCTGCCCTCAGGGCTGAAATACCCAAGAAAGATGATATTTGATAGGAGAAATTAGTGTGCCATGGACCTGCTCACCTCAATACCACCAAAGCAGCAGATCTGCATCATGACCCCAGGGTTTCCAAAGCCCAATCCTCTGTTTTCTAGTGCTTTTTAGGCTGCCCATCCATCATGGAATCATTTAGGTTGGAAAAGACAGCTGAGATCATTGAGTCCAAGCATTACCCTAGCTTGGTCAAGGCCACCACTAAACCATGTTCCCAAATACCCTAATCCTACTTGCTTCTTGAACACTTTCAGGAATAGTGATTCCATCACTACCTGGGCAGCTGTGCTAGCGCCCGACCACTCTTTCCATGGAGAAATTTTCCCAATATCCAGTCTGAACCTTCCCTGGCACAGCTTGAGCCTGTTTTCCCTTGTCCTGTCCCTGTTCCCTGGGAGCAGAGCCCGCCCCCCCCGGCTGCCCCCTCCTGTCAGGGAGTTGTGCAGAGCCACAAGGTCCCCCCTGAGCCTCCTTTCCTCCAGGCTGAGCCCGTTTCCCAGCTCCCTCGGCCGCTCCTGGGGCTCCAGCCCCTTCCCCCGCTCCGTTCCCTTCTCTGGCCACGCTCCAGCTCCTCAGTGTCTTTCCGGTCATGGGAGGCCTAGAAATGACCCCAGGACTGGAGGTGCCCCAGCAGTGCTCAGCACACGTCACTGCCCTGGGCCTGTGGCCACACCATGGCTGGTACAGGCCAGGTGTCACCGGCCACTGTTGACCACAGGCAGCTGTTACGGGCTCTGAAGGCATTGTCTGCTGCAGAGACAGCTTCAGTTTGGGCTCCATGTTGGGGCAGAGCCATGGCTGCATTAACCACTGAGTTTTGGAGAAGACGCGGCCAGGATTGCAAAATTCAGTGGCTGCAGATGAAAAGGGCAAGAGTGTTTGCAGATGACAAAAGGTCATACAGGGATGTTGGCTCAGAAAAGGGGAAGAGGGAGAGGAGACTCAGTGGAAAGAAGTGGGGGACATATGAAAACAATCAGTTCCTCTTTCTACCATATCCCCTAAGTACAGCACAGAAATTAAAGGGCAGCATATGTTGAAGAGATTAAAAGAAGCTGATTTTATATATTTTATTTATTACTTCAGAAAGCTTAGGCATTGTTCAGAAAGCCAAAGGTAAGGACAGACATGGCACAAAGCCCAGGGGATACTAAAGCTGACACAATTAAGCACTGTGTTTTCCAGCACTGCTTTGAGGGTTTAAAAAAACAAGAGGTTTTACAGCAGGTATAAAACCAGCTTTGTGATTCCTTTTGGGAGAGGGGGAAACACCATCACCTTTAGTCCCTGATGGAAACTGGAGACAGCTGGGATGAGTGCCGCCACATGATGTCCTCGCAGCCTGGTCCTGCACTGGACTCTCTTCTCCCAAATACTCTCCTCTCCCTGGAGTGAGAAGGTGGCTGGACACTCTTGGCGTGCCCTGGGAAAGGGAGGACACCTCTCTTCAACAAGGGGGACTGTGATTAGATTGCAGCCCTGTATCTAAGATCAGGACAGGGAGCCTCCACCCAGCCAAACATCTCATCCAAATCTCAGTTTGGTCCCTCCTCCATCTTCCCTCCAGGATACACAAGGCTCTGTTCTCACCCATCCCTCACACAGCTGGCTCCAGGCTGGCTGAGCCCAGAGGCAAGGGATGGCCTGTGCAGTCCCAGGCCTTTCCAAGGAATAGCCATTTCTTCCATCCAGAGGTTTTTTCCCATCAGCTGACACAGTCAGGATCACACGGGGAAGCTGAGCTCAGGAATAGCTCATTATTTCAGAATGCCTGTACATGTGTATTAGTAATATCTGCTGAGGCACTGGCTCACCCCAGCTACTGCTTGTTCCCTGGGCACTTCTCATCCTCATGGCCCAGCCCCCCCTCCCCATTTCCGTGCTTGCAGGAAAGCTCCCGAATGCTGGAGCAGCCCTTGGATGGAGATCTCTGCATCCCACTGGGAGCTGGGGCCACTGGGTGGGAGGCGGCAGCTTGATGCACTGGATCTCACCAGGGAGCCCTGGGCATGGCACAGCCTGCAGGAAGGGCAGCAAGGAACATTTGAGATTGGGATATAGGGATTTTTGGCCCCCGGGGGATTTCAGGACAGATCCATCCATGGTTGTTTTGGTGACGGTGAGGGACCAGCAGCAGGGAGGATGGGCTCAGGATAAGGTTCTTTGGAGAACACCAGGGTTGTTTGGGGCCAGACCTCCTCAGGGGATGGTGGCTGGCTCCAGGCATCAAGTGGGACCTGTTGGATAATCCCCATTTCTGCAGCCTTGGGAGAAGGGAGACCTTGATCCCATGCATAAGGAAGAACAGAGCTGGTCCCCCAGCCTTGGTGTGACCAGGGCGACTGGCATTGCTGTGGCAGTGCCCAGGGCCACAAGGGCTCACTGTTGGACATGGCTGCTCCTGCGTGGCCCAGAGCAGTGTGTTTCTGCAGAAAACTGTCCAGAAATTCAAACCTTCCCCATTTTCCCTTTTCCCTATGCTCTCAGTGCAGCTCTCCTGCCTGGAGGGGGATGTTCATCATATACCTTTCATCATCCCTAGCAAGTGGCTTTTCACACGGATTTGCATCCCTGGATTTCACATCACTGCCCTTCTGAAAACCTCCCAGGCTGGAGGCACACAGAGCCTGGGAAGGATGAGGACTTGAGCAGCCATCTCCCAGGCTCTTGTAACCTCTACAAGTTCTCCTCTTTAGTAGGGTGCAGATTAAATATTAAACCTTAAAAACATTCCCTGCCTTAGAAAACCAGCGTAAAGGCAGGGCAGGAGCTGATTGGGGTGCACCCTTGTGTGTACAAGGAAACACTGATCCAGCCCCGGCAAGCAGTCTCCAGCCACCTGAGGGACGGACCATGGCAAAGGTCATGAGATGATTCAGGCCAAAAGCTTCTGCCCGGAGCGTGTTTGTGCTGGTTTGCAGGACAAGAGCCTGCCCTTCCACTTCCTTTGGGCAGCCCTGGACCCTCTTCTTTGCAAACAGCTCTCAGGACAGCCCAGGAGCTGGAACTGGTTCTGATCCAGAGAATAGGCTACAGCAAACATCTGCTCCCACCAGCCAAAGGAGTAGCACATTTCCCTCCTAAATAGGGGCTAGAAATGCTCTGCAAGAGGCCAGCCTGAGCTGGAGGTGTCTCCAATGCTGTCAGAGGGCTGAGCACAAGGCAGGCAGCCGGTCTGGAGAGATGCTCCCACACTTCCTTGGAAAGCCCTAACTCACCCCTGCCTCCACCCCAAGGCTCTGTCAAACACATTAATAAGATTTCCTCAGTGAGTCAGATATTCCTCCTGTGGTTTCCACTTCTGCAGTTTCAAAGATCTGTTCATGAGTCTGTTATGGCTCATTAGGGAAGAAAGCCATCCCGAGGAGACCCACACAGGATGGGTCTCAGGAATTCTGAGAGCTATGGCCCTGCAGGCCTTAAGTTGAACTCAGCTGAACTGCTGAGTTCAGTTTCCCAGCTAGAGTCAACCCTGGGGCACAACCCATGGTGGGCTGCAAGGAAAGCCATGACTCTGGGAAATGCTTTGCCCCACAGGAGCACAGTACCCTGCAGGAGCTGTGGCTGGTGTTCTGGAGTGCAAGAAAAGCCTAATGAACTCGAGAAGGGTTATGAGTGTTTGTTAGGCAGATCCTTACAGGAGCATCCACAAGTATTTCTGTGAGCTGTGGAACTGCTGAAATCATTTTCCTCTGGCTTTGTCTCAAGGGTGGGTAACTGGGGGGGATTCTTCTCCCCAGCAGGGTTCCAGCCCTGCCACAGCCCTTCCCTGCAGGAAGCAGTGCTGGAGTTTGCTGCCCGGTTCTGTGAAACAGGCAGCCAAACCCAGGGAAATTCAGGTCTCTGAGACATTGCTGCCTCTTTCCTCAGTAACTTGGTTTGAGTGTGGCCATGGGGACGTCCTGCAGCATTTTGGCTGTGGAGGCAGCGGGGGAAGCCCAGTTCCACTGTTCCACCATGCCCAAGGATTACCCTGTTGTCCAGGTGAGGGGAGCAGGTGGCTGTGGAGTGCTGCACCACAGAGACACAGCTGCTTGTGGCAAAGCTCTGGGTGTGCCAAGGACTGACGCAGATGTACCCCTCGTGCCAGCTGGCTGCCAAAACCTGGACTGCAGAGTACCACAGCTTTGCAGGACCCCCACAGCCACTGGCCTTGCTGCTGGAGCTGGCAGAGCTATTCTCAGGCAGGTGTGATTTGCCGTGCAAGAAGTCCCTGGATAAAACACCAACCTGGATGTACACTTCAACCCAGCTCAGCAGTGATTAGTTCAGCCCTAAACCTCCCTTGAACAAAACTGGACAAGTTGTTGCTCTGAAGGATTCACAGTGAGCAGCCAACCTCGTTTGAATTGTGGTCTTTCTTGGGCTTGAACTCAGAGCCTCATCAAGCTGAGTGTGCAAAGCACGGTGTACTCAGACCCCTGCAGCAGGTAAGGATGCAAAAGAGAAAAAAAAAAAGTTCTGGGAGAGGGATTGGCTCCCTGCAGCACAGCCAAGAGCTTCACAGAGTGAGGGGGCAAGAGTGGGTCTTCACACAAACCCGGAGAAGTTTAAGGAGGAGGACTTCACAGCATGAGGAGGATGTTTACGGAAGAGGAATAGACTGTGCCCCAGTCACCGCCAGCGGGAGAGTTCTGGCTGCAGCCAGCTGGGTTGCTGAGCTGGTGCAGCCAACGCCAGTGCTGCTCCAGAATACTCATGGATCAAAAATGTGTACTCCCAGTCATTTATGGGACAGAGGATCCAGCACCATGCAGGCTGGGAGGATGAGGTCCTGATCACTGGCTTGCTGGGCTTGCACTTTTTCCCAAAGGTTTCCAGAACTGCCTCCTTCATCTCATGGCTGAGGGATCAGGAGGATGAGCCCAGTCAGAAACCCTTCAATGGCACATAGAGGGCACAGCCATAACTCTGGAGGACATTTAACCATGGAAAGGGAGGTGACTCAATGTGCAGGCCATGGATTGAAGCTGTGTCAGCAATGGGAGGGTTCAGGGACAGGAACAACAGTCCTGGTGCCTTATCTACCCTTGCCAATAGCAGCCAGCAGCAGGTTTGCAAAGCAGGAACAAACACACTCCACTTTTCCCCAGCTGAAGACTGGACCCAGCTCCACCCAAGAGTTGTTTGTGTGGTCTGAAATCAGTCAGCAGCAGCCTATGGAACCAGAGCACAGCCAAGGAGTGGAGCCATGACCCTCCCAGGGGCTCAGGCACGGGCTCTGCAGCCCAAAGCAGTGCTTGGGAAGGGCGATAGCAGTGCAGGGCTGGAAACACCCAGTGAGGGGCTTGAAAAGGCAGGAAACCCTTGAAATTTGCTGCCAGAGGCAATGTTGTGCCACAGCTGGTTATAAAATCTCTCAAGGAAGCAGGTGTCTCTGAGACATTTACATAAAAGCCTGTACAGAAAATCCAGAAAAAAAAGCACAACTGGCAAACATCAGGCTCTTCTCACACTGCAGCAGCACAGCAAGACACAGTACAGTCTTCCTTTTCCAGCTCAGGCTCCTGCAGCTGCTACCAGCCCTGAGACATCATCCAGGACCTTCCCACCACCACACTTTCCAGGCAGGACACCAAGCTTCTGCTGCCTGATGCAATCAAGCACATTTCCCTCTCAGGTCTCGGTCACTGGGTTAACAGCAGCTGTGAGGTCCCAAAACAGCTGCCTGCACTGCTCAGCTCCTCACGATCCCTCATTTACACCTTCCTGCTACTAAGCACTTCATGATTAAGTTTACAGCCTTTAAGGGAGCTGTAAAATTGTGATTTATGGTATTTAAGGCTCAGGTTACCTTTGGAAACCATGTGAAGAAAGCCCTTTTGGATTGCAAGGATGGATTGACTGGTGATGGAGGCACAGGATCAGGCTGAGAGGAACCTCTAGTGGCCATAGGCTTCCTGTGCAGCAAACCTGCTGGCAGTGCAGAGCTAGCCGGAGAATCATCTGGGAATTGTTTCTGCCAGCTCAGCAATCCCTTTTCCACACTGCATTGCCTTAAACCACAGCTCTGCTCCTGGAAATGTACAGCAGCACGGGAAGGCCAGATTTGTGTATGGATATAGTGGGATGGGAGTTTTTTGGGGGGAAAAACCCAAATCCCTTCGGCCTAACAGCAGTTTGTTTAAACACCCAAATTTAGTGGAATTACACTTTTTTCATTTACATTCTTGGTCACTGCATGGTCTGATTGTAACTTACAGGTGTTGGTGGCCAGAGGACAACTCTAAGCTCCATTTTAAACCTAGGCTGGGCTGGGGCAAACCATGCTCCCTGGCCCTGCAAAGGGAAGAAGGCTCATGTCAGAATTTGCCAATCTAGAGACTTCACAGTCAGTTTGACACCTGATCTCAGGGGAAGTCTTGTGACATCTGAAATTATCAGGAACTGTGTAACCACCTCACCGCAGAGAGAGTTCTGTCAGAGAACACATACTCCATGGTTTCTCTCAGTTTCAGGGTGCCTTTTGCTATGAGCTCTACAGGAAGGAAAAGAGCAGAACAAAGGACAAAGTCAGCAGCCTCCACAGTCAAATACCTTTAATATAATCCAAGATTCTGCACAGTGATAAAAATACCATTGATGTAGGGCAGTGGTTCCAAGATAGGGTAGAAAACCAACTCAGCAGCACATCACCACTCATCTGAAGAAAACATCACCCCAAATAGTACACACACACTCAACCTGACTATGAATAGTCTGAAATTCATGACAGAGAGCTGCAGAACAGCCAGGTGCCCACGCCTCAGCTGTACCCAACAGCCTGACTCAGTATCACTCGCAGGAGCTGAGCTCTTGCAGCGCCACGGTCGTGGGTCAGCTCCTGGCTGTGGCATCAGTGTCCCTATGGACAGAGGAGATCACACTCCACCAAAAATGAAGATGGATTTCCAAGGACAAAGTACACAATTTCAATACACACATGAAGAGCAGTTGATGGATCTGCACTTGTCACCCCTCTGTGGGTCACCACAGATCTCTATTGGCATGGTTTAACTCTTCAAAGAACAGTACTGGCTCCCACTCCATTTCGACTTCAGATATGTCACTAGAGAGAAAATGAGAGTTTTTCCCTTCCCTTTGCTAATTTACCTCTATTAACAGGAGGTTGATTAACATGCTTCATCAGAAAAAGGAGCCCGCCAAAGTGCAGGAGCTGCAGGAAAGACAGCTCAGGTGCAGTGAAGTCTGTTCAGCCTGGCTGCAGCTGGATACAGTTCCCGTGGCCTGCAAACAGCTTGGTTGCCATTTACAGTGAAGTCAGGTTTCTGATGTCAGGAGTTTCTAATCTTTTCTGCCTTCAAGGAATATGACAAAGCAAAAAGCAGCTTTTCAGGACAGCACAGATGCTCTCGCAGAACTGTGGTGGCCAATGTCCAGCCCACATCTCCCAGCCCAAGGCCCACCCGTGACTCTAGCACTCTCATTGCTGCCAGCAGGACCACAAATAGGGACTACAGCCTACTTCCACAGTTGTTCAGACCTGCAAGTAACAACCAACTAAAGCACTTCACGGCTGGAGTATTTGAGAAAACTCCACTTTCTGATAAGGTGTCCCTTGTAGTCATTGTCTTTAAAACCAGCCTGTGGCCTCCACCTCAAGAGCTTTGCATGAAACAAAGCGTTTGAACTTTGATATATGATTGGTCAGCAACAACCATTAACTACACAGACAGGAAAAATGCCTCTTTGCTACTGGAAAGATGACTAAGTCAAAATGCTGCTCTTCTAAGGTGTCTCACAACCACAATGGGAATGATGGATGAGGATTTGCACATGACAAGGAATATCTATTTTTACTGAACACAAGGATTGCGTGAAGTTGCTGTAGCACTGTAGAACTGCTCTCCCTGGATTACTGCAGCTTCTTGCTCATCCAGGCTATTCCAGCTCAAACCACACAGACCAGTCCCACAGGGTGGCTGTGGCAGGACAGTGCTTTATCAAGCCAAACCAGTCCCGTGCCTGGTGTCCAGTACTGCTCCTTGGATTCTCACACTGATATCCTACGATAAGTTTCTGAGCAACCAGGAATTTTTTTTTGGATTCCAAACACCCAAATCACTGTGCACCAAGAACAGAGCAGGGAAAGGAACATGTTTCTGAGGAATGTTTCTTAGATATGGCTTAAGACAAGGCATTGACATAGTGGCACCTGGCAGGGATGGGATCGAGGAAATCCCATCACACTGCCAGGTGCAGCCAAGTTTTTGTAGATAAAATTTATTCATTTGGAGTAGAACATCACACTGCCCCAAATCCTACCAACACACAGCTCCAGGGAATTTCTGACGACAAGCTGAAAATTAATACTATTGTGTTTTTGACTTGTTTTTTGTTCCCAAGGGCACTTCCTCAGACAAGCTCAAAAGAGGAGACACAAACAAAACTGAAATCCCATCTACACTAAGGAGAACCTACACTTTTTGAATGATTTCTTTTGTCTGAGGAAGCTTGTGGGATACCTGCAAGGGCAAAGTGACATGGGTGGCTTGGAAAAATAGAAGGCAGCATCAGCCAGTGTTTGCAAAAGGCCAGATATGACTGAGTTCTTCCACATCAAAATACATCAGTATAACTGAATTACCTCTCACAGTTCAATCAAGCTTATGGTAAACCTGTGAAAAGACAACTGGGCAGAACTCACAGTGTGGGAAGGAGAAAAACTTGGGAGGCCCAGTGCTGACTCTCAGACACGGTGAGAGAATCCAATTGCAAATACAAATGGTGCAAATGACATCTTAAATTGTTCTGCACATAGGCTAATTTTTCAGAGTTATTTTGACAAAAATTCAAAATGGCACCTTAAACAGCAAATCTTATTTTTGCTGAGTTTGTTCATGTACTCTGCAAGAGGCAACTCTTTACCAAGCCATGAGGTACTGTCAAAGCTGGCAAGCTGGACAAGCCAACATGACCAAAAACTCACCTCTGACCTCTGAATGTGAATGTGACCCTGTCCAGCCTAGCTTTTAACATTATTAATTTTTAATTTTTCCTTTTACTGAACTTCAAGCTTAAGCAGCAATAACATTAAGTAGCAATCCCACTCTATAGCAATTTTTTAGATTGAACTGTTTAGAAAATCAGCAATTTCTCTTTCCCTTCCTTTTCCCTGTTGTGATAAATCTCACTAGTGACCTACTAGTAAGCACTAGTGCTTAAAGCACCGAAGCTTTGAGCATCCTGTTGTATGCTCTGGACTACTCATTGATGTTTATGAATTTGTGCTTCATGTGGGAGAAGTTCCACAACAGATAGTGCAATTTTTGGATAAAGACACTGGGGAATTGCCTCCAGACATCACATGCCACAGGGCATGCCTGCAGAGAATGTAGGAATGCTCAGGAATGAGCAAAGCCTCTGCATCACCCAAACCCTACCAGAACATACAGGAATGAAACTGTAACCTTCTCATGAGGGCTCTAATCACTGGGGAGACATCTGGAGAAACAGTGTTGCCTCCAGTTCCCCTGGGCAACTCATTCTCTCTCAGAGTTCCCTCCTGACTTCCTTTCTTCACTTGAGGGGAGAGGATTAAGTTCCTGTTATCACCGTGTCTAATTCCCCAAACACACAGGAATATCAGCATAGTTATTTTCACATTTAAAGCTTCATTTCAGCTCCCAGGAAATATGAGGAAAGGAACATTTCTGAGCATTGCAGATACCCTCTGGCTTTCAGCTGCCTGACACAGGGAGTCACTCTGAAGTCATCATTCTGACATGGAATAGGAATGTAAACAAAATCAAGACTTGAGAGATATCACCATTCAGCCTGGATGCCTTTCTCAGAGGCAGACCGCTCAAATAAATGCAACTAGAATGTGTCAAAGGTTTTGGTACAAGAAGATCAGCAATCATGGTTCTGGTGTGAGTGAAGAGCTTCATAACTTAATGGTACCGATTTGTCTGCACAAAGTCTGCTCATAGGAGAGCAGCGATTTTATGAACTACTGTTCTATGTCAAATCTGAGGTCACCAGTGTTCCCTGTGAGCAGACATTTGATATTCCTGGCTCAAGCCAGATACTGGTGCCAGTGGCTCAGAGCTCTGCAGTACAGCTCAGCCAGGGCTGTGCCTCCGAGGAACTGTAGACTCAAACCTATCCCATGAGTGGGACCTGTATCCACCCAGCATGGGTCTGAACTCATTGCATTTTCAGTTTTACCGACAGTCCCTGAATACAGATCTCTAGAGGTAAGGGGATAAGGAGTTAACCAGATACATTTCTTCACTTTGACCTGTCTTAAATAAAATAAGAGTAAACAACTAGGCCTGCATCTGAGTGCACCACTTAGCAATGACTTGCAGCACTGAGCCCAGCAGAAAGGATGTTCTAACTTAGCTCCTGTATTGGAATTTACCTTGGGAATCCTTGGACAACTGAAAAACTAGTTGATTAATGACAGTCACATCAACCATTCATGGTGTCCCTGAAGCCCCACACCTCCAGGATGGAGATCTGGAAGCTTTCAGAGCACAGTGGCTGGTTATTGAAAGTATTGCAGTGGCTGGTTCTCCCGTGGTTCAGATCTGCATCGAGGTACAGAGCCTGGCCATCACCACCTCCTGGGAAGAGACAAAGATAGGCTGAGGATGTCTCTGCATTTCTTGGCATGGGAAACAGCTATACAAAGATTTTAGTGCTTTTCCCATGGGAACAACTGGAAGCCCTCAGCAACGTCTACCTGCTGTCTTCAGGCATAACAGTATATGATCAAATGTATAGGTTTTGAATGATAATATCAGAACTGGATTATTTCTTTTAATAATAATAAAGAAAAGTAATGCAACTCAGTAAGAACAAAAACTACCTGCATTTAAGATTTGTATTTCAGTGCTGGAGGATATTGGAAGCCAGAACTGCAAATTTTCCCTCCAGTAAAGAAAAAACAAATAATTCTGTTAGCAGTCAAAAATCAAGGCTGGGAGGAGAACAAGATCAGTAAGTAACAGCACTGGCTTGGTGCTCTAAATCACTATAAAACACTTAAGAGTTAAAAGCATTTTGATTATCTGTAAGTCTATGTTAAGGTTCACAGAGCTTTCAGTCAGAAAATGCAGAGAAGTGAAATAAAGTTAGACAGAAATGTGTTAGGAGAACAAAAAGGAAGATTTCCTATTGCTTACTGGGCAACCATCAAAGAACAGTTACTACAGCCATGTGAAGAATCAAAAGGGTGGGAATTCTGGGCCACAGCTGGAGCTGTGTACAACATTCACTTCTATGTCTCTACTACCCAAGCTTGTATCTCTCCTATTACCACGCACAGTGCAGTATACGGTAAGCGACTCCCTTACCTAAGGCTGATAGGAGGAGCTGGTGGGACACATCACACTCTACATCTCCCTGAAAGGAGGGTGGAACCCCATGGGGATCAGGCTCTGCTCCCAGGGAACAAGTGACAGGACAAGAGGAAAATGCTTCAACCAGCAGGGAAGATTTAGGTTGGATATTGGGAAAATTTCTGCGCTGAAAGGGTGGCCAGGCATTGGAACAGGCTGCCCAGGGCAGTGGTGGAGTCACTATTCCCAGAAGTGTTCAAAAACCATGCAGATGTGGCACCTGGGGACATGGTTTAGTGGTAGCCTTGGCAGTGCTGGGGTAGTGGTTGCACTCGATGGTCTTAGAGGGCTTTTCCAACCTAAACAATTCCATGATTTTATGATTAGAGCACATGCTGCTAAGTGGGAAATCAGCCAACACTTGACATTACAGATGAAATTATAGGCCAGTTGCTCTCCTAACAAGTGTCAAGTAAAGATTTTTGGGAAAATGACAACTGCGATTTTAGATCTGTTCCTTGTAAATCCCATTTAGGTGACAACTTTACTAAGCAGACTTTTGCCAAAGTCAGCAGCACCACAGATCCAATAGAGTTCCTGGAGAATTAACATGTTTTATAGTTTACTCTGTGTTTCAAAAGTCTTGATGCAAAGTAAGCTCCTTTATGAGAATGACTTCTCTTCGTGAATTAGGCAGTATGAAGGAATGGTTGTGCTTAAAGCCATGAGTTACTCTCTTCTCTAAAATGCTTGTATGCAAGTCTTCCCACAGAAAATTTTGGTTGGGAAATGATGTCAGGTTTTGGGCAATTTTATCTCTACCTGTAGTAATACTGAAATAGATAAAGGGGTCAGGTGTATTTACCATGTATCTAAAGTGGACAGGAAGAGCTGGGGTAGGATCTGTGCTCGAATTCTCACACTGACTCACCTACAATGATGCACTCGCTGCTGCCAGCCATGAACATGGAGGCTGTTTTGGAAGGCAAGTTGAAGTGCCGAGCTGCTAAGAAGGGAGAAAGGCGATCTGAGGGGTCTGAGGGGATGCTGCTGGAGGAAAGGGTGCTAGAAGCTGGTTGGGCATGCTTTTCTGTCTCTGATCCAGTCGAGGCTAGTTCTGGGTGCTTTATGATCACCCACTCGTAGCGTTCCACTTCTGGCTGCAGCTGCAGAGAGGCAGAGAAGGGCAGAGCTGATGTTACTGTACACACACTACACAGAGATCTGCTCAAAAAAGAACATTCCAGCCCCTCAGTCTCCACCTGCACAGTCAGCAATAAAGATTGGATCAACCCGTCTTTCAGGCCCAATGTTATATCCTTTACTCCTTTACTTTTTAGGTGCTTGAAGAAATGATGCAATAATTTCCGAGTTACCTTATTATGTCTCTCATCTCTACATCATCTCTCTCTACAATTGCATAAAAGGAGGGTGGAGCCAGTTGGGGTCAGGCTCTGCTCCCAGTTAACAAGAGATAGACAAGAGGAAACGGCTTCAAGTTGTTCCTGGGAAGGTTTAGATTGGATATTGTGAAAATTTCTGCACTGAAATGGTTGTCAGGCACTGGCACAGGCTGTCCAGGGAAGGGGTAGAGTGACCATCTGTGTTGGTTTTGCACAGGCTGGTTCTTGGTAGCAGGGAGGCCACAGAGGTAGCTTCTGTGAGAAGCTGCTGGAAGCTTCCACCATGTCTGGCAGAGTCAGTCCCTGATGGCTCTGAAGATGGACACACTGCTGGCCAAGGCTGGGCCAGTTAGAGATGGTGGTAACACCTCTGTGATAACAAAGGAGGGGGAGAAGGTGCTCCAGGTGCCGGAGCCAAGANAACCATGTTGGAATTCAGAGAGAACTGTCTCCCGTGGGAAGGGACCCCACGGTTCAGCAGGGGAAGGGCTCCTCTCCCCGAGCAGCAGAAGAAAATCTCGGGTGATGAACTGACCAAATCCCCCCACCCCGTCTTCCTGCGCTGTCAGTGGGAAGGAGGGAGGGGTTGAGGGGAAAAAGGTGGTTTTAAGGGCTTATTTTACTTCTCATTTTCCTGCTCTGATTTTGTTAGTAATAAATTCACTTTGTACCTCTAAGTTGAGCCTGTTTTGCCTTTGGAGTGTTCTTTCCCGGTCCTTATCTCAACTCATGAGCCCTTCGTTAAATTTTCTCTCCTCTGCCCAGCTGTGGCCGGGGAGGGTGAGTGAGCAACTTTCACAGGTGCTGGGTGTTTGGCCAGTGTCAAACCACACCACCATCCTTAGAAGTGTTCAAAAAATGTGTGGATGTGGCACTTGGGGATATAGTTTACTAGAGAACATGATGGTAGTGCTGGGTTGGTGATTGGACTTCACGATCTTAAAGGTCTTCTTCAACCTTGATGATTCTACGACTTTTTAAGAAAATGTTCTGTGCAAAGGGAGAAAAAGTCACCACAAAACTTAAAAGTAAAATTTTTCCTCCACATTAAGAGTTAAATAAGATTTACAAATCAGGAAGGCATGTAATCCAGCCTCTTTAAGTGGAAGAGAGGTGACAGTTAACCAGTACAGTGGTTCTGTCTTGGTCCTGGGCAGCAACAACAAAATTTTACTCACCCTAAACACAAAGCACTCCCCAGTTCCAAAGAAACTCAGCTTGTTCCCTCCTCGCCGGCGCTCGCTCCAGTCAGTGGACAGGTAAGCCCCACAGACCTGGCACAGACAGCACAGTCAGGCTTCCCATTGAAGGAGAAAGTGTGTTAAACCCACTGATACTGACATTTCAGAGGCCAACACTGCAGGGTTTAGTTTAGTTTGAGTTTCAGAGTCTCTATATCAGTGGATTAAAGCAGCACAAGTACTTATATCTAAAGACAGATTTAAACTGCTTTAATCCACCAGTGGTTACCTCTAAATTCTAAGAGAGTCATAAATTATTTCATACCTCTGATGCCTTAAGGGAGAAATTTTCCAACACAACCCCAGGTACCAAAGCACAGATCACTCCAGGCCTGTATAGCCTGACTCCCACTCCCTCACTTTGGCATCCAAAGCAGCAGTGTTGTCCCAAGTTACAGTATGAGCACCTCTTCCTGAACACTTTTTGGTCAAACAGTGGCTCTGGTGGCTTTCTTACACTTCAAAGTGTAGGTTAAAGCTAGCTTAGCTAAGCCAATGCTGAACTAGCTCAGATATTTAGAGCAGCCACTCAAACCACACGGGGGCCACTAGTCTCCAATAAAGAGAAGCACCCTCCGAGGGTGGAGCTGGTCTTCGGAGTCTTCTGTTTGCACAGAATTTTTTGCTACCAGCAATATACATCCCTGCCAAGTGCACGCAGAGGAAACAGTGAAGCTCCAACAGTGGGATGAAAGCATCTGTGCTTTTTTTCCCCCAGAAACTAGAAAAATAATTATGATTGTACTGAATTGTTCTAACGTACATTCGCTGTTTAGCCTCCATGAGCATTACAAGCAGAGCTCCTAGGACAAAATTACTGAAGATTAGATTTGTTTCATATAGATAAATCTGTATTTACATTTAAATCTAAATTTAGATTTAGAATTAAATCTAAATGACGCAGAAGTTCATTTGATTTGATATGCCTAATGGGTATGAGAGGCAGAAAATCAGAATTTCTTCATTCTAAAAGTTAAC
Organism: Aleadryas rufinucha; assembly: GCA_013397815.1. Lineage (NCBI taxonomy): Eukaryota > Metazoa > Chordata > Aves > Passeriformes > Aleadryas > Aleadryas rufinucha. Next base: position 3,941 of record VZTH01006400.1, on the reverse strand, counting down.
TATAGACATACAAATATAGGATGAACAACCCTTTGCAAAAACCCTCCAAATCCATAAGCACGAAACAAAACTCCCCATATTTTTCCTCCTAGTTTTTTTTTTTTTTTGTTTTTGGCTAATACATGTTTATTTGAAGGGTAAGACACAAATCATCTTATAAAAAGTGGAATCCCTTATAAAGCCAGACTTTTGACAGGCTCTGAGACAAGAAGCAAAATAATTGTTCCCCCCTCTACCCTTTGGACACCAGGGGCATTCCATAAGCCATTGGCATCTCAACACAGGCCTGAATGGCCAGAAACCACACACAGAACTATGAAATGGCCCAGAGGGTGAGCATTAGGTAGATGTAAATAAAAGCAGAAATGGGCTTGTTCATGGACAGTCATCCTGAAGAAATATAGGCAGGAATAAAGCCCACAGGCTGCAATAACAGCTTATTTTTACATACAGAATATTTAGAAGTTATGTACAGTGGCACAGACAACAACACCATTAGAAGAAGTTCCTGTGTGCCCTCCTGAGAAGGTTCTGGGAAGACTTCTTGTTTTATGTGTTAACTTTTTAAACCAGCATGTTGCTGTTTTCACATTATGCTGTCCAATATTGTCACACACAGGAGCAGAAATAAGGCACCTGTGTGCACTCCTCCTCAGGTTCTCAGAGCTTCCTTGGCTTATTTTTTTCCCAATCAAAAATGAGATAAAGCTAAGGCTTTTGTTTTCACATCATGTAGTCCAACATTATTCGTACCATTTAAATTCTGCTACTTTCTCTCCTCATATCCTTTAGAAAATGAAAATATCTTCATGAATCATAACTTTAGCACAATTCCCACTCTGTCCCTCTGATTCTACATTTCAGAGTCTGTCCAAGAGCAAAATGAGCTACTCTAGTCCCTCACCCCACACTACTTGCAAGAGAAAAAGCAGTTAACCAAGACCTGGTTTTCAAGGTCTACCTGAGAATGCATAGTCCTATAACCAACAAAGAGAATAATTTGAAGCATGGATTCTTAAAAAACCAAAGCCAAACCTTGTTTATTCATTTTATTGTAAACAGCTATGTGTTGCAGTACAGCATTACTCACTGGCCAAACCCCAATTTAATCACTTGTCTTTTGCCTCACTCACCTCTTTTGCTGTTGTCTTGATGAGGAGCAGAGTTGGTTCGTGTCCCTCACTGTGGGAATAGAACCTGAAGTGCAGAGCACAAAAAAGTGAGCACTTGAGTGCCACCAGCCGCAGCTCCTTTCCTCCTCAGCATCAGGCACCGCCTCCTCCTCCAACTGATGCCATGGCAAAAAACATCTGAAGACTAAGAATATTCCTGAAAATACTTTATACAGTCCATGTAAATAATACAGCTGAGTGTAAATGAATACTATCAAGCAGTTGTTCTCTACCCAGTCCCCTGTGCAGTTTATGTCTCTGAAGAATAACTAGCAGCTTATCTAGATCAACTGCAACATTTTACAGCATTTTGAATTAAAACAACCTAAAGGATTGCAAAACAACCTAGAGGACTGATGGCCGTGTCTGAAGGGCTTTAGGTCTTCATGGAAATTAATTGTGATGCATTCTCTTTGCTTGCTTTTGCTCTTCCTCATAGGCACATGAGGCTGGGAGAGCAGGTCACTCCCAGCCTCAGTACCTCAGCTGCTGATGGCAAAGTCATTATCAGGAGTTACAGGGTTACAGTCTTCTGTACCAAGTGCAAAGACAACTCATATCTAGTTTATCTCACTTAAAAAATAAAACCAACCAGATTCATAGATAATTTCCAGTTTCCAGTTCTCTTCTTCCTTGGATCAATTTGAATGTGTCTATCTATCAAAAGTGCCTGCAGAGCAGCCACTGAGTTAAACCATTCAAACCCTTAAGGAACCAGACTCAGACCAGCAGAATCTGTGAACTGATCAAAGTTTGACTTTTCCAGTTGATCTTGAACAGTTTAAAACATTCTGGCATAGGAAATATCCCAGTCAAATGCTGTAGGCAACAGGAATTTGTCACATTTATATTCCATCATTAATCATATTCTTCAGATCAAGTTCTGACTTAGCATGTCCTTTTTGTCAATCCAGTAAACACTTCAACAGTTGCTCCTTTCTGCCCTACAGTAGAGAAGAGAGAGGACGGTTTTCCTTACCTGCTCAGACTACAGCCATGTTCCAAGGTGGTGAAAAGCAGGAGGGGTTGGCAAAGTGCAAATCGCTCTGGGATCCATGACCAGATATCTCGCATCTCCTTCACACTGACTATTTCTGACTTGAAGTTCTCAGCATGAACTGCCAAGTGCACGTTCTGCCTGAGAAATACAACACAAAACTGAGAAGCAATAATTTAACAAGTTTTGGATTACTAAACTGAAACATGAGAAGACACCTGAACACTAACAGACTCCAGTAGATAAATTATTGGTCAAAGCTCCAGCCCATGGGATTAGGTGGCCGTGACCTAGTGAAGGCAATAAACTCCTGTAATTTAACATCATCCTCAGAGGCAGAGATCTGGCTTGACTGAAATATCTATTCCTCTGTATGGCAGCTGTGGCCTGCACCTTTACACACAGAGGACACAAAACTGAGCCCCTAAAAATGACCATGCCCTTATACTTGCTGTTTGTGACAGTCTCACTGGCACTTGTATTTAAGCACAGAGAACAGAATACCTAAACAAACAGCCAGAATCTGAGAAGAAGGGGTAGTATTCTTTCTGCCTCCGAGTCCTGCCCATATCATGGGATTAGAGAATTCCTAACCCCCTCAGAAACTTCAGAGGAATCAGTATTACCAGGGTAAGCAATTTTAATCCAAGGCAAGTATTTGAAGCTTTTGAGAAGTTCCACCTCTTGGAAACATGTCATTACCAATGACTTCCACTTCATTAAGAACCAAAAATGTTCCCGGGATCATGGTTACAGTTAGCCTGAGAACATTAAGGAATGCTAAACAGTGACACTGGGAAGGAAATCCCTGTATCCCCCAGAAGGGTCTGATACAGTTACAAGGATTAATTCATGGCTTTTAAACACTTGAAGGTAACAATTATCACCATCTTAACCAGCCTTTATTTCTCAGATTAAACAAGCACATAAACCCAGAGCCTGAGGATTAAATGTTATTTGCTTCCACAGTCTATATTAAATGCTTAAAATGCAATGGTGACAGCCAAGGACACAGAATTTACACAAGTCACTGAATTACTGGGCAGCCAGGTGTTAAATAAAGCTTTATCACTTTGCTCTGCATGCAAGGGTTTGAGTGCAAGTATTTGCCTATTTCTGATGGGGTTTTTTTGACAATTACACATTTCTTTCTCTCAGTTTCATGATAAGAAGAGGCCCTCAATACTGTACATCTGCATGGATCTGGATAGCTTAGCTCACTCCCTAAAACACACAAAATATAGAATTTTTTTATTTTTCATGCTCGTAGTACCAAAAAATCAGCAGCATTTGCACTGTACTGCAGAGCAGTGCTTGCTTGGAGACACTGGGAACTGCTTTCTGGAATTCACTGTAGATGCCTTAGTGTTAGCATTTCAAATGAAGTCACTCCTTAGGTCACTTCAAAAAATTACTAAAATTACTGCTCATTTTAGCCAAATGAACGAATTCAGTCTTTGCATTGCTACCCTGCATTATTTAATGCAAGGAACTTCTGTGGGCATCTATTTAAGCAAGCTGTAACTATTTATGGGTTTTAAAACTTACAGTATCACCGACTAGGGATATTATTTGCACTTTTAAACACAGCAGTCTGAGGAAAAGGAGAGATCCATTGAAACAAAGTATGAGCCAAGCCTTGAACCCCCATGTCCAGAATCTTACTTCAGGTCTCACCCTCTGTGGTCTGCCAGGTCTGCAGCTAAAACTGGTGTCACTACAGAACAGAGCTGAGAGACAAAGCCTTGGTTTCAATTCAGCAGAAATTAAGA
>VZTH01006394.1:0-14068 GCA_013397815.1 Aleadryas rufinucha | reverse complement strand
TAATGATAAATTTTGTGCTATTAAATTCTCGCCCACGTGGTAGCCAAGAAGTGAAAGGGGTTTAGGGGAGAGGAGCCAGCAGAGTTCCCAGCCCACCCCAGTGCCGAGCATCCTTTTCCAAGCGCTCCTTTGCACCTCCAGTTGCGGGGCTTGATTTCCTTTTTCTTTTTGGAATTCTAATTTTATTTTAATTCTACCCCTAGCTGGTGCAAAGGGGTTTGCAAGGGGCGCTTCCCAGGGCTCAGGACCTTTCCTGCGGGAAGAGGGAGGGGAGCAGCGCAGCCGGGGGAACCCATCCCAGCCCCGGGGTGCTCCTGGGGAGAAGGGGGGGATCCGGCCCGGGGGGACGGGGCCAGGCATTCCCGCTGGGAACAGGCGGCTCTGGGGAAAAAGTCCCTCTAAACAAACCGAAGACGCTGAGGGGACAATAAGGGACTTCAGAGGAGGAGCTGCGCCAGGAGCCTCTCAATTAGAGTCGCAGTAATGAAATTAAAAACCATTAGATCGTTCACCGTTGATGTCTACGACTTTCCTGGATGTCAAAGCAATTTGCTTAAACCCCCGGGACGGGGGAGGCGGCGGCGGGACGCGCTGCGTCTCGCTGTCGCCAGGGTCCGGCAGTCATTATCGGGCCCGAGGGCCCCCCGCCGCCGTCGCCGCCCCCCGCCTTCCCCCGAGATTAACCCGGTACCGAGCAGGGCCCGCTTTTTATCTGGAGCGCAGCGCGTCCTCCCCTCCCGGCTCCCCACCCTCCTCCGCCTCCCATCCTCTGCGGGTGCCTGGCGGGGGAAATGTCCCCAAATCCAGAAATCCCGAAATCCCTCCAGCTCTCTTCCCTCGCTCTTTCTTCACTCTTTACCCCCCTGGGATGGGACTGGGGGGGGTTGAGATGCCCTGGCCCCCCAGTACGTGTTGGGGGAGCAGCTGCGGCCCCCGGGGGTTTGTGTGGGACGAGCAGGGCTGGGTGGGGGCAGCAGGAGAGGAACCGCCTTTGCCAGCCTCTTCCGGCCCTGCTGGGCCCCGGGGTGCGGGGTTCTGGAGGGACACGTCCCCCACCCCAGCACCTCCATCTGCCCTTCCCCTGAGGAGTGCGGAGGCTCTGGGGAAGGGCCCCGGGTTCCTGCAGGTCCCTGTCCTTCTCCCCCCGGGGCAGGGGGGGAACGCGCCGGGCTGTGCCCCCTCCATTCCCACGGGACGTCCTCTCCTTCTCCCCTTGCCCAGATCATCCTGAACTCCATGCACAAATACCAGCCCCGGCTTCACATCGTCAAAGCGGACGAGAACAACGGCTTCGGCTCCAAGAACACCGCCTTCTGCACCCACGTCTTCCCGGAGACCGCCTTCATCGCCGTCACCTCCTACCAAAACCACAAGGTGAGGGGCTGGGCCGGCCCCTGCCCTGGCAAACCGCATCCCGCTCCTTCCCTCTTCCCGCTGCTCTTCCTGAGGGCCTCAGCTCCCCTTCCCGCCCTACTTCTTCTTTCACCCCTTCTTTCTCGCCCTTCTTTTTCTTTCTTTCCTTCTTTTTCCTCTCCTTTCCCCCTTCTTTTTCCTCTTCCTTTCCCCCTTCTCCTCTTCCTTTCCCCCTTCTTTTTCTTCTTGTCACCTTCCTTTTCTTCTCTTTTGCCCCTTGTCCTTTCTCCTCTTCCTCCCTGTCCTTTTCCTCTCCTTCCTTCTCTTTTCTCTTCTCCCTCTTTTTTCCTCTCCTTTCCCCCTTGTCCTTTATTCTTCTCCCCCTCTCCCCTCCCTCGTCCTTTTCCTTCCTCCCTTCTCCCTCTTCTCCCTTCCCCTTTCCTCTCCCCCCATCCCCATCCCATCCCCTCTGTTATTCCTGGCCACACAAAGCATCCAAAGCCAGGGCTCGGGCCGAGCCGGGGAGGGGGAATGAGCTCACCAGGACGCTTTGCTCACTCGGAGACGACCAACCGAGGAAGTTGGCTTTATCTTCCCCCTCCCCGTGGGTCAAAGGCTCCTAATCTGGAGGAGGGAGCCGGGCGCTCCCCTCCGCGGCCGGGCGCTGATAACCCGGCTGCCCACGGGGGGCTGCGGGCTCGGCGGCCGGGGGGCCCGGGCAGGAAGGGGAGGCTCAGCTCCCGAGAGCAGGCAAACAAAGCACGAGGATCGCGGGATGGGTTTGTCCTCAGCTGGGACAGAAAAGGCTTGGGTGGAATGAGGGGTTTCTCGGCTGTCGCTGCCCCTCTGTGAGGAGCCCGCTGCTCCCTCTCCTCCCCTGCTTGGTTTCGGGCTTCCTCACCCGGTGGGGAAGGAGGAGGAGGAAGGAAGGGGGCTGAGGGCAGGGTGGTTCTCCGCAGATGAATTAGGGATGCCTTTCACCAGCTGTCCCTCACCATTCCCCACTGACCCTCGCTAGGGCACAGCACCATGAAAACTCAAACTTTTTCAGCAAATAAGTAAATTCCTCTCTTAGTCACATGAAAAGCACTTACTACAAACTCGTACTTACAGGCAGGTGGGATGGCTTCTTTGTACCCGATACAATAATTGCTTTTCAAGCAGGGAAAAGTAATTTAGCACTCCAAAGAAATCCTGGATGCTTTCCCGGAAATGCAGGTTCCTAAACCTGTGTGAAAAAATTGCCTTTCCTCCATCCATCAGCTGAGCAGCGAGATGCAGAGAGCAGAGCTGGGCTGGGGAAGAAAGTGTTCCACCATAACTAGGGAGAAAGGAAAATACTTCCCTGCCCTTTAAAATAGGAGCTGCTGGTAGGGCTGGGACAAGCAAACCAAATCCAAATTGAGTCCTCGCCAAATTATGCCTTAAATTATAACTCCACTGTGGATGCTATAAAATCAAGTTTAACTTCTGCTTGATGGATTTGGAGAAAGAATATAATATTAATAGAAGTGGGAGTTAATAAAACAGGACACACTGCCTGCTTTAAAGGCGTTTCCTGAGGAGCAAACAGACATGAATGGAACTGCTCTCCTTTGAGGAAAAACGGGGCTGCTTTATAGGAAAAGAAATGACGGTGCAAACAAAACAAAAGCAAAGCAGGAACACGCAAGTACAGTAGTTTGGGAAAAGTGCCACGTTAGGAGGAGCAGGAATATTGGATGGTAAATCAGCACCATCTGTGTGATGAGCAATGACATCTGCGTGTCTGCCCGGGTCAGAAGAGGCACTGACAGAGGCAGGGATCCCCAGAGCATGCTCCCAGCCCAGCGGCCCCCGCGCCCACCACCACACATCCCACACGCCCCACACGCGTTTCACAGGCTCTGACATCCCTCTCCCCCGTGCACACGTCCCTCCCCGCGCTGCTCGGAGCCGGGGGGGACTGAGGCAGAGCGGCCGGAGCCCCGAGATAAAATCCCAATTGGGAAAGACAGAGACATAAAAATAAACCAGGGGATGATGTTCCCTAAATGGCATCTCCCTGCAGGGGAGGGAAGGGAATGTGTAGCTCGCCCCAGTGCAGCTGGGGCACGATACTGGGGCTGATGGAGATGCTGAGTAGGAACATCCTCCAGCTGAGCTGGGCGACAAGTGGGGTCCTTCCCACCAGCAGAAACCTGAGCTCGGCTTTCACAGCTGAGAGGTGGCTTGGAAAACCAGATTTTCCTCTTGCAACACAGGCTGCGTTTCCCCCTGCACAAAGGACGGCAGCCCCTGGTGTGTGGGGCATCCCCAGGTCTTGCTGTCAGTGCACTGCTTATCTTTTCCCATTTTTCTCTCTCACCTCCACCCCTCACCTCATGCAGACTTTCCCACCCAGCCTCTGACATATTTTACACAGAGTTTTATACACCCATGGATTTTACACACACACACAAATTCATCCCTGCACGTGGTTCAGGTTTCAAGAGCTCTGCTATAGCTGAATTCTGTTACAGAATTGTGTGACTCACCCCAAAACACATTTGAGTCCGTGCTTACACAGCTTATAGAAATACCTGTCTGCTTCCAGATAGCCCAATTTATTTCAAGAGCACAGCTGCAATCCCAATGCAGGCCTTGTGCTTATTTCCCCTGATATTTCAGACAGCCTGAAAAGATATTTAAGCACCCTGGGATCTCCCTCTCCTCAGCCCTACTCCCCAAAAAGAGGCTTAAGCTATGAAGAGAGTTTTGGTGGAGTTCTTAGGGCGGTTGTCAGCAGCTCCATTGACCACCTCCCCCTTCTCTGCTACCCTTAAAAACACCCCAGAAATATCGAGGTGTTAAAAAAGGTCACATGCACATTTCATTTCCTCGCCCTTTGCACAATGGGTGCTTGCACTCGGGTTGATTCCCAAATATTAACTTCCCCTGCAGTTAAGCACCGTTTTGCTGCAGCTTAAATCATTGTGTTCCTGCCTCATATTTATTAGGTACGAGCTCTCTGCTTAGGACCAGGAAATGAACCCTAATAGACAGAAATAATTAAGGTTCTGCCCTCACGAGGGTTCTTTCAAAAGCAAGAATTCACAACAATTATTCTCATTAATTTTTACAACCTACTTTCCCCCTTGGCTGGACTCGGGCTTTATATTGGTTCCCCCCCTCAGGATATCCGGTTTTATGCTGATTTTTTTCCCCCCACCCCAAGTTATTTAACATTCTTGGTAGCCAAAATTCTCTTGAGGAAACGTCAGCCCCAGGTGGGATGCTACAGGCACCCCAAAATGCTGTGTGGAGCAGAGGAGCAGGGCAGGACATGGCTGAGGACTGGATTCACTCCCAGAAATCTGCTGGGATTTCTGAACAGAGAGGTTCCTCCTTCCCCTGCAAAGACCCAGTGCTAAAATCGTGCTGGTGGGTTGGGCTGGTCAGCTGGTGCTCCGTGCTGGGGAGTGCTGGGGTGTGCAGGTCCCCTCCGAGCGTGCGGCTTCCTGTCACCGTGTTTGAGGGCTGGAGGTGGGCAGCTCCCAGGCTGGGGGGGTTTCTCCTGAGAGCTCTGTTTTCCTTGTCTTTGGTGGCAGGTGCCACCTCCACCACTTCAGCAGAGGCCACCAGCCTGGAGGCCTGGCTGGCATCTCGTGGGGTTCCTCTGTCCAGCCCCCCGAGCTCTCCCTGCCCAGGCTGGGGTCACTGTCCCAGTGTCCCTCCACCTCTGGCAGGAGGGGACAGCCCCTCTCCTCACCCAGGGCAGGCTCTTCTCCCCAGGTGCTGAGAGAGACAGAGATTCCTGGGGTTTAGTGAGACCATGGAGCTCCTCTTCCTCAGCAGAGCCGGTGCCTTCTGTGCAGCCCTCGGGCACCTGAGGGTGGCAGGGAGCTGCTCCTCTCCCCTGACCCTCTCTGGGTCTCCTCACATCTCTGCTCTCCAATCCTAGTGCTGCTCCAGGCCTTGGTGGGACAGAGCTTCCTTCCAGAGGTCTCGTGTCCTTCACAACCTGTGGCCGAACCAGCTTTGTCTCCTGTCCCCAGTCCTGGCCCTGCTCCCTGCCAGCCCTGGCATGGGGTGCTCAGCCAGCCCTGAGCCCCTGGACCCTTCTGGGCCTCAAAGCCCCTCTCCTCAAGCCTGGCAGAGACCCCCTGTGCATCCAGCATCATCCCTGCCTGCAGCCTCACCTCCCTCCCCAAACACTGTGCCAGCTCTGTCTCTTCCCACCCTTGGCCCTCGTGTCCCAGTCCAGCCAGCAGCCTCCTCAATGAGCCCCTCTGTCTCACCCCAGTACCTCCAACCAGCCTCCCAGTCCCTCCCATTTCCTTCACTGGCTTTGGGTTCGGCATCTTCTCCCCTCTGCCAGCAGCTCCCCCCTCTCCTTCCTTCTCCTGGCCTTTGCCTCGGGCTCCAAGTCCCAGCTCCCCATCCGGCTGCTCTGCTTGGCCCCGGTGCCCGTGGGCTCAGCAGGCACCTTGTCTCCATCAATTTCCCTCCTTCCCACTCCTCTGGTTTGGCTTCTCCTCCATCCTGACTCGGTTTCCACCCGGGCTAGGTGAGAGGGCAGAATAAACAGGCTCTGTGCTCCCGTGGCTCCAGCTCAGGGGCTGCACGGGTGCTCCTGGCCCCCTCTGCCACCCTGAGCAGCGCCACAGCCACCCACAGGGCAGGGAGAGCACGGATCCCACGGAGTGCTCTGCTCAGGGGCTGCACGGGTGCTCCTGGCCCCCTCTGCCACCCTGAGCAGCGCCACAGCCACCCACAGGGCAGGGAGAGCACGGATCCCACGGAGTGCTCTGCTCAGGGTGATCACCTGCACCTCTTCATCACTAAATGCTGACTTTTTTTCCCCCCCAATCAGTTTTAAGGTCTCCAAGTGGCACAGAGCCCAGAGAGAACTCACAAATTAAGGATACCCATCCCCTGCAGTCCTTCTCCAGAATGCCCAACCGTTCGTAGTTTCAGAAGAGCCCAAAGAGCTCAGGCTGTAGTGTTTTCCCTTAGCTGAAGTGCTTAGAAAAAAAGAATTGTTAGCAAAATAAGTAAATAAAATAGAGCCCAGGGCACCCTGTGTGGAGCACATCATCCCTAACAAAGTTTTAACCTTGTTCTAACTTCTAAAGCGAGAAACAATTGGGAACAATCTTATCATGGCAAGTTCTTGACAAAAAATGGTACAAAATGGTAGTTTTGATTTTGGCCATAACGACTTTCATGAGCCCTCAGGCACAAATCCCATATGAATACATGCCTGTGGAAAAGGGAAAAGAAGTAAAGCATCTTTCCTCGACCTAACTTGATGCAAAGCTAAATGTTCTCGTGCTGGAGCTGAAGATGCTGCTGGAAAGGTCTCAGCAGAAGGGCTTTGGGGCCAGTTAGCCCAGAGAAAGGGGAGCAGCCCAGGGCTTCCACTGGGAACTGCTGCTTCCTGTTAAAGCTCAGGTGAACCCGTGGGTCAGACAGGCCCTGGAAAGTGGAAACCTGGGAGGCTTCACCCTGCAAAGCTCTCGTCTCCAAGGCTCTGTGGGCTCTGGGAGGCAGTGGTCAGGCGGGGGCTTTGCCATCGCTTTCCTTCAGTAACGAATAGGCAAACAAAGCCCTTCAGTTTTATTGAAGCTGTGCTGTAGAATTCAGCCCTGGGCACTCTGGCTTAATGACCTCGCAGGACGTTGTATTTTGGTTTATTTTTCATGAGGTAATTGTCATTTGACTTTCTGACAGCTTTTCTTCCCCCTGCCCCTCCATGAGTTATAGTCAATTAAACTCAGTTTCGCTGTGGCAAAGCTGATCCAGCAGAAGGTTATTTCCACCCCTGCGTTTGCTTTTCCACCTCTGAAATAGTTTGGAAGTCAGGCAGAAAGCGGCCAAACAAAATATCTTCCACAGGTTGTTTACTAAAGCAGGGATTCACCAACTTTTTCTCTGTTTTCTAGTTTGTTGTGTAGAGTTTTGTTAAATCTGGCTTGGGCTCTCCTGGCTTTGTGGTGGCTGATGCCGTGAGTTGTCACCTAGGGAAACTGTTCTGGAAGCTCCAATCCATCTGAAGAACACCAGAGGTCTGAGAATCAATTCTAAACCTGCAGTCCCTGGTTTTCAGATGCCTTCATTCCAGCAGATCCCTAATTTTAAGTAGGCTGAAGTTGGCCATGGTTCTCTTGGGGCTTTTGGCCACCAGCATCAACACCTTTGCTTGTTCCTCACATGAGTTAGGGGACTTCTCTGCTCCTGAATCGACAGATTTGCAATATTGAGGTGCTATTTTGATATTCGGGCTGATGTTTTGTGGGTGATTAAAAGCCTGAAGAATCAAATGGGGCATTCAGCTGATGCACTTAAAGAGGGGCTGGAGCGCTGCTGGCTGCTCCTGCAGCGGCCAGAGCGCGCTGGGGACCCGTGGGGGCACTGCCACCCACCCCAGTGGCCTCTGGCAGCCCCCAGCTCCCTCCCTGGGTTCCAGCAGGGAGCCGAGGTCCCAGTGCAGGCGCCTTGGTTAAAATGCCTTCGGTCAGGGTGGGATGAATCCGGCCCTTTGTGCCTTTGTGCGCCCGTGCCAATCCTGTAAACCCTCGCTCAGTGAAGGACTTCACTTATGTGAGCGAATATTGCCATTGGGGTCGGCGAGGGAGGACAACTCCTACATTTACAGGGCTTCAGGAACATTCAAAACGTTGAATAATGCCTATTATTCATTCCAGAAGAGTCACCACCTCCGAACTGATAGGCTTTGCAAAATACACGGCTGGTTGTGTAAGAACTCGGGGTTTTAATTACAAAATGCGCCTCTGTTTTATTGCTAAAGAATGGCTCAGCTGGCAAATTGACCCCAAAAGATTGTTTGTTTACCCTTCTCTTTGAAATCTGAAATGAGGGACCAAAAAAAAAGTGCAAAGGGCTCGTTTACATGCTGAGTATGGTCCTGATTTAATGGGAATGCCCCTGGGGATAAGTGTAAGGGTGGTGGGGGGCTCTGGGAGAAATTTGGGGCTGAATGAGGCAAAAATGGCAAATAAACAAATGGCCCCTGGAAAAAAATGTGCAAAAAGACAAGAAAAGAGCAAAATAATCTGGTTGTGCATACACCTGGCGAGCTTTGCTATTGACACTGGGCGAGCCAGATTTTCCTCTCTGGCTGCTGGCAGCGAGGTGGGCCCGGCTGTTTGTGCTTGACTCGGTGAACATGAACCTCTCTCTGTTCCCTCTCCATGAATCCCGAGCTCTTTCCTTCCCCTTGGCCGACTTTCAATAGGAAGGGAAGACGAGGTTTCCATGAAACGCGGTGAGAGCGTGAGGTTCCTCCATGGCAAACAGGGGCTCGTCTCTCTTCCTGGGCAAGTGTCCCTCCTGATTCCTGATTCCTGAGGGCTCAGACTGCCAGGCAGCCATGGAGAACAGAGAAAAAAAGGAGAACTCATCCCCCTTCTGCCCAGGGGCTTTGCAGCAATATCACACCCGGTCCAGGCTCAGTCCTGTTCTGCCCAGGCACCAAAGCATTTGCATCCGAATTGGCGTGGCAGAGCGAGTTTTTACAAGGTCCACAGGGCAGCTGAGGGTGTTGCTGGTCCACAATTGATATTGGCTTAAGTGACAACCCCAGCTCACCAAAGCCCTCAGGAAAAGTAGTGCAGGAGGGGATTGGACCCCTTGGAGCAGCAGAGCCCCTTTGGGTAAGGGCACGTTCTGTCCAGCAGCTGCTTTAAATGTTAAATTTAGCTGTTTTAAGAGTTGAGTCTGAGGGGATTCATCCCACTAAACTTTAGATTCTCAAGGTAGCTCACTTAGTGAGCAAACTGGAATTACAGGGGAGACAAAAAATCCTCTGGGGCTTGATGGTCACAGGTGAAGTCGCCCTCCAAGTAATTCAGGTAATTAGTCCCTGCAGTGCTGAGGGGTGTGGGGCAGGATGGCAGATCCAGAGCACCTGGAGCACATTTGGCCGGTCTGAAACACCCAAAGGGTGGGATTCTCTGGTCTGGGAGAGAAGGTGCAGGGTCTGAGAGGTGAGGTTTTGGTCTTGCCTGTGCATTGATGAGAAAATACTTGCTGGGATTTATTTGGACTTCCATCCCTGGTCCTCTGAGCAGTGGAGCCCTCTCTGTCCCAGCAGCAAAATGAAAGTGAGAGCTCTCAGAAAGCAGATTTCCTGCAGAGAGCAATGTGTGTGTGCAGTCCCCCGTGTTAGTTACGGGACAAGCCTGGCAGAAGCGAGAGGCTGTTGACAGGAGACGTTTTTCCCGTGGAGCGTTCTAGGGAAAGGCCCATCTGGAGCGGTCAGTGAGCTGAGGGACGGCTGGAGCTCCTGCAAGCTGGATGTTCCCTCCCATGGCGCCTGCCTGGGGTTCAACAAGCCCTATCCCCTCTCTCCCAGGCCGCGTGGTGACCCCGTTGCGTTTCCTCCCTTTCAGATCACCCAGCTGAAGATCGAGAACAACCCCTTTGCCAAGGGCTTCCGCGGCAGCGACGACATGGAGCTGCACAGGATGTCCAGGATGCAGAGGTAACGCGTGCCACCCTCGTGGGGACCCTGCCAGGGCCGCCACAGCCACCTGGGCTTTGCTCGGCGTGTCCCCCACGGCTCGGCCCGAGCCAGGGCGTGGTGCCACTCAGGCAGGTGGTGCCACCAGGGTGTGGTGCCACTCAGGCAGGTGGTGCCACCAGGATGTGGTGCCACTCCCTGCCTGGGCATCTGCGGGGGGGTTTTACATCGGATTGTTGAAATGCTCCCAGGACGTGGGGCCAAAACCCTGGGCTTTCTGCTCCCAGGGGAATTCCTTAATCGCTGGCTGGCAGAGGCAGGACCTTGCTTGTGGGACACTGTCTTGGCCACAGGGACTTTGCATTACTTTTTGACATGTCCCCATCCAGAGCAACCTTTAGCTTTGTGCTAAACTCTCATCTCTGAGGGTGTAAGTGCACTTAGACCCGTTAAAAATTTGGACTAGCTGGGAGCAGCTCTGGCCACGTTAAAACCTTGGACTAGCTGGGAGCAGCTCTGGCCACGTTAAAACCTTGGACTAGCTGGGAGCAGCTCTGGCCATGTTAAAAACTTGGACTAGCTGGGAGCAGCTCTGGCCACCAGGCTACTGTGGAAGAATTCCTGAGTGCTCCTTTCTCCCAGGTGCTTTGAAGACAAAGCTCCCAGCGTTGTTTTTGGGAGTAGGTCTCCTGAGGCTGCTCCAGCTGCCTCTGGAGATGGTGGTGGAGTGTCCTGTGTCGTGCTGTTACTGGCTCTGGAGAGGCTGAGGCAGGAGGGGAGTGTTTGCCTGCTCGGTTCTGGATGTGCAGAGCAGCAGCAGAGGTGTGCTGCTTCCAGGCTGAAGAAGGAAAACGTTGGGATCTCCAGGGCCAGGTGGCTGAGGAGACCTTTTTGAATCTCGGGTTTGGCTGCAAGTACNGTGGTGCCACTCAGGCAGGTGGTGCCACCAGGGTGTGGTGCCACTCAGGCAGGTGGTGCCACCAGGATGTGGTGCCACTCCCTGCCTGGGCATCTGCGGGGGGGTTTTACATCGGGTTGTTGAAATGCTCCCAGGACGTGGGGCCAAAATCCTGGGCTTTCTGCTCCCAGGGGAATTCCTTAATCGCTGGCTGGCAGAGGCAGGACCTTGCTTGTGGGACACTGTCTTGGCCACAGGGACTTTGCATTACTTTTTGACATGTCCCCATCCAGAGCAACCTTTAGCTTCGTGCTAAACTCTCATCTCTGAGTGTGCACGTGGACTTAGACCTGTTAAAAATTTGGACTAGCTGGGAGCAGCTCTGGCCACATTAAAACCTTGGGACTAGCTGGGAGCAGCTCTGGCCACCAGGCTACTGTGGAAGAATTCCTGAGTGCTCCTTTCTCCCAGGTGCTTTGAAGACAAAGCTCCCAGCGTTGTTTTTGGGAGTAGGTCTCCTGAGGCTGCTCCAGCTGCCTCTGGAGATGGTGGTGGAGTGTCCTGTGTCGTGCTGTTACTGGCTCTGGAGAGGCTGAGGCAGGAGGGGAGTGTTTGCCTGCTCGGTTCTGGATGTGCAGAGCAGCAGCAGAGGTGTGCTGCTTCCAGGCTGAAGAAGGAAAACGTTGGGATCTCCAGGGCCAGGTGGCTGAGGAGACCTTTTTGAATCTCGGGTTTGGCTGCAAGTACTTAAGCTGAAAACCAAGCCTAAATCTTGTTTGAAGATCCTGTTTAATGTCCTTCTCTAAATGTCAGGTCCTGCTGGTAATTAACTTCGTGCTTTTCCCTCCACTTGGAACTTTGTCCGTGTGTCAAGCTCCTTCCTGGTGCAAATGTTTTGCAGGAATGGTGCCATGCCCACGATTCTAGCTAAGACAGAGGGAGATTCTCAGCAGAGCATTTTCCAGGAGGGGAGGAGCCACTCGGATCCTTTTTTCCCTGGCTCCTGCTGGAGGGACCTGCTTTGAGACCTTCTGATGGGAGGATTTTTCCCACTGCCCACCCAGGAGCCAGCTGTAGGTGGTCACTTCTGGTGGCTGTAGCTGCTGCCCTGAGCACGGCTCTCAGAAGTCAGGAAAATCACGCTGCCAGGCACCAAATAATTCCTGCAGTGCTGCGAACGCCCCCAGAGCCCTCCTCATATGGGGCAAACCTCCTCCTGTGTACAAACATGCTCAGGCTCAGCCCCAGGAAAGCCAAGATAGACGTGTCAGAAAGGTACATGCAACACTTCATCTGCTGCACCTAAATCATCTCCCTGGGCTCCTGAATGTGCCCTGTGTTCCCTGCCTGCCCTTTCCAACAGATCCTGGCATGATCTGTCAATATTTATTTATTTATGGCAGCACTACCACTTGAAACAGCTGCCCCCACCCCGTGCCAGTCTCCCAGCTTCTGCTGGAACTCGAGTGATGATGTCCCCCCCCACCAACATTTCTTTGCTGCCAAACCACCCTTTCATTCCAGTCCCTGGAAAGATGTGAAGGTTTGGATTCATTTTTTGGAGGAGGTGGAGCAGGGAGGGCTCTTGGGAAGGGCTCAGTGCCATGTGAAGAGCAGGGCATTGAGCCACGCTGAGCCCGGGCTAAAAATTGCTATAAAAATGGCATTTTTATACAGGGGCTGTGGTCAGTGATCCAGGGAGCAGAAACACTGGGAATATATAAATACACCCACTCAGGCCTGGCAGGGCTGGAAGGGTTAAAAAATCGTTGCCTTTACAGGATAATTTGTGATGCTCATTTTAATAACTCAGCAGAGGAATGGCTGTGTGCCTTTACAAAGATGGCATTTTTTTAAGGGAGGGCAGGATAAGATGATTATAGTAAAATAAAGGCCCATTCAAGGTTGCAAATATGGGCCCTCCTTTGTGGGTTTTTTATGTAGAAATATGAATATATCCAAAATTATATATGAAAATATATAAACCCATGTATAAAATCAGTTATATATATAAATAAATTGTAGCTATAAAAAATAGGTTGTGTCTATGAGATAAAGAACCATTCAGGATTGAGAATGTTGCAGAACTATGCCCTGCCTTTTGTGGGTTTATAGAGATTGAACATATAAATATATATTAAAATGTCATTAAATTTATATATCATACATTTTAATATATAAATGTATGTTTATGACGTTGTTTCCCAGTGATGGACCGGTCAGTCCATCCTGGTTTTAGGGGCATGATGTCCATTTATGCCCTTGGAGAATGTGCTGGGATGGATTTTTAGCGCTGTTGGTTCATTATGAAAACAGCAGCTGGAAAAGCCCCACATTTTTATAACCATGCACAGCCTTTTGTACCAGAAACTGCTGAGCTGACATTCACCACGGCTCCGAGTCCCTCCCTCTCCACGGCTTTCTCCTTGCCAAGGCCTCCCATTTTGGTTTTTCCCTCTTATTTCCCAGAAAAAAAATTAATAAATCTGTCCAGGTAGAACTTCGTTCAGGAGTGAGGTGAAGCCTTTCAGCAGCAGATGATTCCAGTGAAACAGAGGAGCCATGAGCTCCAGAGAGATCCAAATTCCAGGGAATGTTCATTTTACTCCCACTGCCTTTCTCCCCTGAAGCACAAGAGGTGCCTTCAGCAGCCTCTTTGGTAGGATGGGTCCTCTGGCAAGAAGAGGTTTCTCAAAGTTTTCAAGTTCCTGAGCATGAGATTGAGTTTGGGATTTTCCTGATTAGAGAAAAAACCCTCAAAAACATTAAAAGGAAAGGAAAATGCATAGAGGGATGTGAGTTTTACTCCATGCTCCCGTGGTCATGCTGTAGTTTCAAAACATAAATCAGGTAAAAGTGAGGTATTTGTGAGGGTGGGAATTTCAGGTGAGGTGTTCATGCTGGATCTCTTGCCCCTCTGGGCTGTAAAAATGGCTTTTGTCTCCACTCAGAACTCCTGCCTGTGCCAAGGGGAGTTTGGTGTGGAGTGCAGGAGCAAAACACGTGGCAGGAACCTCCAGAGGGTGAAGCTTCAAATCCTCCATCCCTGAGAGTCCAAACAGAGCCGTGCTGATAAACCCCGGGGTGATTGGGGCTTGCATGCAAATCACAGCTCTTGTTACATTAATTTCTGTCATCTGTGGCTGCCAAAGGACAGCAGGGGAGAAGAGTTTGTGAGTCTGGAGCACTGAGGGAGCAATCCTGGTCAACCCTGGAACCAATTCTTGCTGCTCATCCGCAGCTCCCGTTGTCTGTGGTGGTTCTTACGGGGGCTGAGGAGCTTCTGCAGGTGTCAGGCCCTGGTTATTTTGTGTTCAGATTAACGCAGTTTAGCCCTTGCAGCTCCTTATTGGGAAGGCTTTTGAGGGGGA
>VZTH01006386.1:0-20712 GCA_013397815.1 Aleadryas rufinucha | reverse complement strand
GTGTGTCCTGGGGGGGATAACGGCACAGGTTTGTCCTGGGGGAGAAATGGGACAGGTTATGCTGGAGTGGGATAATGGGACAGGGGTGTCCTGAGGGGATAACAGGACAGGTGCAGAATTCCCTCCCCAAGCCCCCTCACTCCCTCTCCACACCCCAGTGCCTGTACCTGGAGGAGCATATCCGTGAGGCCGGCGAGCAGGGGGAGGGGACCCTCAGGGATGCCAAGGCCAAGGTGGCCAGGCTGGAGGAGGCCCTGCAGCACAGCCGGGAGCACGTGGCTCACCTGGTCCGGGAGTACCAGGAGCTCATGAACATCAAACTGGCCCTGGACGTGGAGATCCTCACCTACAGGAAGCTCATGGAAGGGGAGGAGAGCAGGTGAGCCAGGATTCCTGCGCCTCAGGTGGGGAAGGGATGCACCGGACACCTGGGGGGATGAAGACATGGAATCATGGAATGCTTTGGGATGGTCCACCCGGTCCCACCCCCTGCCACGGGCAGGGACAACTCCCAAAGCCCAGCTTGCCCAAATCCCAAGTTCTGAGTTGGGTACTGAAGGTCAGGTCAAAGAAGGAGAAAATCCTGGTGGTTCCCAGCGGTTCAATCCCATTCCTTGCTCCCAAGTTCTCCTCAGACTCCCCAGGCTGAGGTTCCAGTCCTTCTCCGGGTGCTTTGCCCAGGGGCTGTGGAAGCCCTTCCTGGTCCAGCCACACCCTTGGTCCTACCACGATCCCAACTCCCCCAGGCCCAGTTCCAGGCCTTTCACCCCTCTAGGAGAGCTGAAGCCGTGTCCTCACGCTGTCCTTCCCTTCCCAGCATGGAGCAGCCCATTCCCACCGTCATCAGCGCTGTCCACTCCCGGCCGAAGCCCCGTAAGTGCTTTGATCCCTCCGATCGGGAAACCGGGGAATGACAGAAGGGTTTTAACCTCCCCCTCCTCGCAGTGTCTGCCAGCACCCTGCGCAGCTCTCGGCTCTTTGCCCGGGGCTCGGGGGACGTGGAGCCGAGCGGAGGCGGCCCCGGGAGAGCCCGGGACGGGACGGGGGCTCCGGACACCGGGACCTGGCCCAAGCTCAGCTCCGGGGCCCCTGGGGAATGCTCCTAGAGAATGGGATGGACACGGATCCAAGGCACCTGGGAAGCTCTTCCTCCTGAACTGCTGAGCTCCAGCCCATGCCCGAGGGATGAAGGATGAGGATCCTCTCCAGGCCGTCCCTTGTCTTTCCACCATCCCAGTTCACAGCTCCGTTCCCAGTTACAGCAGGAGCCAGCCCAGGACTTTAGGGACTCTCCCGTTCCCTTCACCTTCCTCTCCAGGGCTCCTTGCCCAGGGGATTTGCAGTCCCCCCTTGAAATGTGCCTGGCAGGAGGGAAGTGTCCCCACCCCAGTTGTAGCAGCTGCCATCGGTCCCTTTAGCGGTGTTGCCAAACCCTTTCCCTGCTCCGAGGGTGATCCCTGACAGGGCTTCCAATGAAGGCACCATCCAGGTTTCCACACTGGGGGAGAGGGAGGAGAACCCCAGGGATGGATTTGTCACCTGATTGACAGATCTGGTGACACCCTGGGGGACCCTTGGCCACCTCAGGGTATCTCCCTGCCTTTGGGGGGCCCCTCATTCCTTCACCAAAGCTAAAATGCCTCAAAACTCCAATTTCCATAATCCCTCCTTCTCTCCAGGCTCCGCACAGCAGTTCCAGCTCCTGAAATTGGGGTATTGGTTCCTATTTAACTGCACTGGGAACAGCCCAGACTGGGTTGGGAGGGACCTCAAAGCTCATCCCATCCCACCCCGACACCTCCCACTGTCCCAGGCTGCTCCAAGCCCCGTCCAGCCTGGCCTTGGGCACTGCCAGAGATCCAGGGGCAGCCACAGCTGCTCTGGGAAATCCATTCCAGGGCCTCCCCACCCCCAAAGGGAGGAATTTCCTTCCTCAAATCAAATCCAAATCCTCCCTCTTTCAGCCTAAAGCTGGAAAACTCCCATGCCTTTGTATTTATTGACCTCAGCTTGTACCTAACCCAGCTGCCCCCCTCGGCCAATCCCAATCCCAATCCCGATCCCGGTGCTCCAGAGCTCCTGGAGCCAGCCCTGGAAGTTCCCCATGGCCACAGGTGGGGGATGCTGTGGCCTCTTCCTAGCCCCCCCAGAATCCCACAGTATTTTCCTTCCTGGCTCCAGCCACTGCCACGCAGCCCCCCCGAATTCCCGGATTCTGGGTCCCCATTCCCACATTCCCGTAGGATAGGAAGCACAGCTCTGGCTCGCAGGGTTTGGCTGTTACAATAAATTCTGTCCTCGGATCTGTCGTGTCCTTGGTTTTCTCCGACTTCCCAGCCCAGGCACCTGGAACAGCAGCTCCTCCCCAGCAGGACACACCCAGGGGCTCTGGCTGAGCTCTGGCAGCCGAATGGGGCTGGAATTGCTTCCCACGGATTGGCTTGGGCACGGGGCCGGAGGGGCAGCCACGGGATCCAAGGCCTTGGGGACCAGGTTTTGGGATTGAGGGGACCCCACTCAGCACTGCTCGGCCTCCCCTTCCCAAACTCCCCCTGCCCCTCTGCAAAGGGGAATTCCTGCATGCCTGGGCACCCGATTTCCCTGCAGCCCCTCATTCCAGAGGTGCCCTTTTGGATCACTGGGGTTTTTTGGTGCTCTTTGATCCCCAGAGGGACTTCTCTGGGAGACCCAAACCAGACCAGGCTCCCTGAGGTGCCGGAGGACCTAAATTTGGGAGCAACTTTGCTGTTTGCTGCTCACCTGGGAGACACTCTGCCCTTTTGGGGTCAGCCTCCCCTCCCCAAACTCCTCCTGCCCCTCTCCAAAGGGGAATTCCTGTACACTGGGCCAGGTCCATCCTGGGCACCCACGGTTCCCTGCAGCCTCTCATTCCAGGGGTGCCCTTTTGGACCACAGATGCTCCCTGTTCCCCTGGGGGGGTTCCCCGGGAGATCCGAAGCAGCCCAGGGCCCCCAGGGTGCTGCAGGACCCAAATTTGGGAGCAGCTCTCCGGGTCCAGGGCAGGGGATGGGAAGGACATTCCAGACCAGAGGAAAGGGTTAACTCCAGTTTCCCAACCTGGCAGGATGGGGAAGGGGGGGCTCTGGGCAGCTCCCAGTTGCTCCCAATTGGGCAGGGTTAGTGCAGGGCTGCCTCTGGAGCCAGGAACCTGCAGAGCCCCTGGAAAAAGCCCTTCCAGGTGGAGGAACAGAGCGGGGTCTGTGCTCAGAGCAGTCCCGTTCCCAGGGCGGGAGCAGAACAGGGCTCACGTTGTCCGGGAGGAGGCCGGAGTGGGAGCCAGGGACACCCAAACTGGGGGATCTGAGACCGGGGGGGCTCAGGAGGGCTGGGGCTCACCCGAGATTTTCCCACTGCTTTTCCTCCCCAACACTGGATTTTGGGGATTTTTTGCTGTTTCTGAGCCTTCACCACCCACGGGGTTGGGAGAGACCCCTGAGGCCGCAGCAGGGGATGAAAGGGTTGTTTGAGACTTGGGGTTCTGGCCACTTTCCTGGACTCAGGTCCCAGTTCTGACACAGGAGGGACAGGCCCAGCTCAGCATTCCCCTGTCCCGCTGCTCCTAGCCTGGATTCCCACTGAACAGTTCCCAGGGAATGCGTCCATCCAGCAGAATTCCTGCCCTCCACCGACG
The DNA here is from genome assembly GCA_013397815.1 of Aleadryas rufinucha. Lineage (NCBI taxonomy): Eukaryota > Metazoa > Chordata > Aves > Passeriformes > Aleadryas > Aleadryas rufinucha. The sequence goes on along the minus strand of VZTH01006386.1, from coordinate 17,060 downwards.
GGAGCTGAACTCTGCCTGGGATGATCCATGGCTTCGGGATGCCCATCCTGCCCCCTGCATCATCCCTCCCTCATCAGGGCCCAGCCTCTTCCCCAGGGCAAATTCCCGTTGCTGTTCTTATCCCAGAGTCACAACCAGCCCCAATTCCAGCTGTAAATTCCCCAAGGAATTGCTGCAGGTTCCAGGCAGCACCATCAGCTCAGGACCCCACAAGTCCCTATCCCAGCCCTTCAGAAAAGGTCCTGGCTGCACCCCCCATGTTGTCCACATCAGTGCTGTCAATCCAAAATAAAATACATCGGATTTACCTTTTTTAAGGGATCCAATGAAAAAAAAGGGGGAAACGGAGAAGGATGCAGTGGTGAGGGGCAGCCCCAGAAAGTGCCAGGATTGTCATGTCCCTGGTTTTGGCTCAAAATGCCAGAAAATCCCACCTGGCTGCTTCCTAAAAATTCCTAAGAACTCAAAGGATCCTGAATTTGTGCAGGGGCAGGGGGGTTGATGGAAAAGCTCAGGTTTTATGGAAAAAGAGATGGTTGTGGGATGGTTAGAGGGTGCTCACCTTCTCAGATCCATGTAAAAAATGGATCAGGGCCTGAGGATCGCTGGGAAAACCAGGGTTAGGGAGGGTAATTAACAAATGGGAATAGGATAACTAACAGCATTCCCCCATTTATGGCTCAATAATGGTGTTTTATGGCCGATTCCAGTGATACCCTTCAGTCAGTCACCCCTGGGGTGCCGGGGCACATTCCCGACAGGGATTTGGGAACTGCTGAGGGGATCAAGGGATGTTTATCCCTCTTATCTGCCAGGCCACTCTGGAATCCACGGCAGAGCCTCCTCCAGGCAACGCTGGATCGGCTCCAGACGCTCCCAGGGACGATCACAGCCCTGCCTGGAGCCTCCCCAGGACCGGACACGTCAGATGTCCGGGAGGTCTTGGACGTGACACATCCCAGGGGCAAATCCCGGGCACGGATCAGTGCGGGGGCTGAGGGGATTTCGGGAAGAGCAGCAGGGGAACAGCCCCGGCTGCACGGGCTGGGGGTGCACAGGGCTGGGGGCCGGGGCTCGGAAGGGATCGGCCCCCAGAGAACGGGGGGAAGCGGCTCCCGGGGCTCAGGGGAGCGACTCCCGGGGCTCGGAGGGGAGCGGCCCCCAGAGAACGGGGGGAAGCGGCTCCCGGGGCTCAGGGGAGCGACTCCCGGGGCTCGGAGGGGNAATCCAAAATAAAATACATCGGATTTACCTTTTTTAAGGGATCCAATGAAAAAAAAGGGGGAAACGGAGAAGGATGCAGTGGTGAGGGGCAGCCCCAGAAAGTGCCAGGATTGTCATGTCCCTGGTTTTGGCTCAAAATGCCAGAAAATCCCACCTGGCTGCTTCCTAAAAATTCCTAAGAACTCAAAGGATCCTGAATTTGTGCAGGGGCAGGGGGGTTGATGGAAAAGCTCAGGTTTTATGGAAAAAGAGATGGTTGTGGGATGGTTAGAGGGTGCTCACCTTCTCAGATCCATGTAAAAAATGGATCAGGGCCTGAGGATCGCTGGGAAAACCAGGGTTAGGGAGGGTAATTAACAAATGGGAATAGGATAACTAACAGCATTCCCCCATTTATGGCTCAATAATGGTGTTTTATGGCCGATTCCAGTGATACCCTTCAGTCAGTCACCCCTGGGGTGCCGGGGCACATTCCCGACAGGGATTTGGGAACTGCTGAGGGGATCAAGGGATGTTTATCCCTCTTATCTGCCAGGCCACTCTGGAATCCACGGCAGAGCCTCCTCCAGGCAACGCTGGATCGGCTCCAGACGCTCCCAGGGACGATCACAGCCCTGCCTGGAGCCTCCCCAGGACCGGACACGTCAGATGTCCGGGAGGTCTTGGACGTGACACATCCCAGGGGCAAATCCCGGGCACGGATCAGTGCGGGGGCTGAGGGGATTTCGGGAAGAGCAGCAGGGGAACAGCCCCGGCTGCACGGGCTGGGGGTGCACAGGGCTGGGGGCCGGGGCTCGGAAGGGATCGGCCCCCAGAGAACGGGGGGAAGCGGCTCCCGGGGCTCAGGGGAGCGACTCCCGGGGCTCGGAGGGGAGCGGCCCCCAGAGAACGGGGGGAAGCGGCTCCCGGGGCTCAGGGGAGCGACTCCCGGGGCTCGGAGGGGAGCGGCTCCCAGAGAACGGGGGAAAGCAACTCCGGGAGAACGGGGGGAAGCGGCTCCCGGAGAACGGGGGGAAGCGGCTCCCGGGGCTCGGAGGGGAGCGGCTCCCGGAGCGCATCCAGGGACCCGCACACCTGAAGCCGCCAGGAACGAGCTCCGGGCTCCCTCTGCCGGGCAGGTGACGCCACTGCAGCACCTCCCCAAATCCCAAACAATTCCCAGCTTTCTCCCACTGGCCTCCAGAGAAAGGGAAACAGCTCCCAAGCAGCGAGGCACGGAGATGATCCTAAAGGGGATCCTAAAGGGGATCCTGCTGCCCAGAGCAGCTGTGGCTGCCCCATCCCTGGCCAGGCTGGATAGGGCTTGGAGCACCCTGGGATGGCAGGACCTGTCCCTGCCCATGGCAGGGGGGGCACTGGATGGGCTTTAAGGTCTCTCCCACCGGAACCATTCCATGATTCCGTGATCCTAAGGGGTCTTTCTCACCCACTGGAACTCCCACCCAGGTGGGAATGACTCCTGGGATCCAGCCTGGCTGTTCCAGTACACCCAGACTCACTGCCCCCTCCTCCAGAGCCCCACACACCTGGAGTCACTCAGGGAAGGTGAAACAGGTGAGGAACTCATCCCTCCATCCGATCCCACCTGGACAGGGGATGGATCTGTCACCTTCCCCTCCCTGGGGCGGGGTAACACCAGCCTCTGGCTGTTTGTGCTGCCAGTCCCTCTCTGGAATATCCCTGGATCCTTTCTGACTCCACTTTTTTATCCTCTATGGGCCAAATCCTCCAGGAACACACCCAAAACATCCTTATCAGGGGACAAACCATTTTCCCATCTGGAATCTCAGCTCTCAGCCCCTCTGCTCCCCAGGAAACAGCTGCAGGTGGGAGCATTCCTTGTTCTTTTTCCACCTCTCCTTCCTGCCCCAGTGGATTTAGAGATGCACCCTAGTCTGGAAGCAGCCAGGCCTTTTCCCAGTCCTTCCCAGTGCCCGGAGCCTGGAGAAATCCGACACCAGCCGAGTTCCTGCTCTGCACCAGAGTGGAGCAGAAATCCCCCCAACGTGTGCCATGGGGTGAAATGTGTGGGACGGGAGATGGGAACATCCTGAGATGGGGAACTGATGGCCTGGAGCTCCCACTCCGGTTCCAGACCCAGCTTAAACCGCCCATCCCAGTTCTCCCACAGCTGCTCCCCCAGTTCCAGCCAGCACCTGGAGTGACTCCAGTGGAGCAGGAGGAGGAAGATGAATGCTCCGCACCCTCTCCAGGCCTGGCACAACCGTTCCCAGGGATGGAAGTGGCTCACCCCAAGAAATCAGCCATTGGTAAAAGGAATCCCCCACTTTGGGGAAGAGGCAAAGGCTGGATTTCCCTTTCCTGCACCATCCCAGCCCAAACCGTGCCTCAGTTTCCCGGCTCTTTTCACCTGCAGCCTCAGCCAGGGTGGAATTCGGGGGGGACAATTTCGTTTTCCTCATTAAATGCTCCAAGACAGAGCAGGGAAGGGCTCAGCAGGGATTTGTCCCTGTCCCTCTCCCCGGGCTCGAGGGGATCTCCAGCCCCACCCTGGGTGCCCCCATGGCCTGGGGGGCCCAAACGCCTCCGGGAGCCCCAAATCCCCGGGCCGGCTGCAAACCAAACCCTGGATCGTGTCCAGGGAGGGCAGGAGGGAGGGAGCCCGGCCCCATCGGCCCATGCCGGGGGGAGCGGCCGACGCCGCTCCGTGCCCGTATAAGGCCAGGTTGGGCTCTCCCGGCCCAATCCGGGCAGGAATGGGAACACCTGAGCCCGGCCCCGCCCCGGGAGCTGAGCTCGCCCTGCCCTGCCCGGGGCGGGGGGGCCGCGGCTGCAGCCCCGCCCCGCCTGGCACGGAGCCGGAGCTGTGGCCGGTGGGAATTCCGCCCTGGGAAAGGTGGCCCCAGAGGCCCCAAGGTGGCCACGCTGGCTCAGCTTCAAGGCCGGGTGGCACCTTTCCCTCCCCCCTTCCCAGCCATTCTCACACCGGAGGTAGAACGGCTCTCCCTGTGTCCTGCGGTCATCTCGGTGTTGGGATTCACCCCCTGAGCCCCGCTGGGGTCGGGATTCACCCCCCTGAGCCCGGCTGGGGTCGGGATTCACCCCCTGAACCCGGCTGGGGTCGGGATTCCCCTCCCCTAAACCCGGCTGGGATCGGGATTCCCCTCCCCGGTGTCCCCAGCCCCGCTATCCCGTCTCGGCACGATCCGGGGGGCTCCGGGGCCATCCACGGCAATCCCGGCAGCACCGGGATGTGCCAGCACCAGCTGCACCCCGCCTGGGGCTCCCAGTCCTGGCACTGGGATTGCTGACCCTGCCAGAGGTCCCTTCCAACCTCGCGTGTTCTGGGATCCCGGGACCTCACCTGGGTCCCAGCCCCAAGGTCGGGCCACCCCTCAGTGCCCCTGGACCCCAGAAAAGGCAGCGCCAAGGTGCCACCAGGCCGGGGGGACACGGGAGGGACTCGAGATGCCGGCACAGCCGGGCCCGGGCCCTGGCCCTGGCCCTGGCCCCGCGTGTGCCGTGGCTCCGCACGGCCCGGCCCAGCCAGCCCCGGAATTCGGGAGAAAGCAGAATTCCTTGGCTGTGCTGCGGGGCCAGGCCCTGCCCGGAGCACCGCGGGAGCGCTGCCAGCCCGGCCCCGGGGCTGGGAGTGCCCCTTGTGCCACCTCCGGGCCGGGGACTCGCACACGCAGCAGCTGCTGCCGCCCCGGGCCCTTCCTGCTCCAATTCCTGCCCCAATTCCAGCCAGGGGCAGCACGAGCCCTGCCTGAGACCAAGAGGGAATTCGGGGTTTGCCCAAATTCGCACCTGCAGACCCCCGCACCCGGGGAGGGGCAGGAGCGGGGCAGCAGCCTGGCCTCGGACACCTGCAGGAACCACGTCCAGCTCCCTCCTTGCACTGGGGGTCTGAGGGGCAGCGCGGGCACAGGCTGAGCTCCTGCTCCAGGGCCTTCCCTCCCCACGTACCCAAACCTGCTCCCCTGGGGAGAAAGAGGTTCAGGGGGGACCCTCTCCCTCTCACAACTCCCTGACAGGAGGGTGAGGGCCAGGATCTGCTGCTAGGACAAGTGAAAACAGCCTCAAGTTGCATCAGGGAAGATTTAAGTTGGATTTAGGAAGAATTCCTCACTGAAAGGGTTGTAAAGCACTGGAAGGAGCTGCCCAGGGCAGGGCGAGAGTCCCCACCCCTGGAAGTGTCCAGAAACGTGTGGCTGTGGCACCTGGGGACAGGGCCAGGGGTGACCGGGGTGGTGCAGGGTTGATGGCTGGACCTGATGCTCTCTGAGGGCTCTTCCAACCTGAACAATTCCATGGTTTGTGGACAGCAGCGACCAGAGGTGGTTCCTGGGGTCTGGACTGGAGCTCAGCTCATCCTCCCCGCTCCCTTCAGGCACTGAACACTATCCCAGAGCTTCCTCTCCAGGATCAGCCAGAGCCCGTGGGGTTGGAGGAGACAGAAGGAGCCCAGATCTCAGCATGAGTTTCTCTTGGGATATAGGGATGGCTTGGGCCTGGAATATTGGAATTATAGAATGGTCTGGGTTGAGGGACCTTAAAGCTCATCCCACTCCAAACCCCTGCCATGGGCAGGGACACCTCCCACTGTCCCAGGCTGCTCCAAGTCTCATCCAGCCTGGCCTTGGGCACTGCCAGGGATGGGGCATCCTCTGGGAAATCCATTCCAGGGCCTCCACACTCTCACAGGGAACAATTCCTTCCCAATATCCCATCTATCCCTGTCCTCTGGCAGTGGGAAGCCATTCCCTGTGTCCTGCCACTCCAGGCCTTGTCCCGAGTCCCTCTCCAGCTCTCCTGGAGCTGCTTTGGGCACTGGAAGGGGCTCCAAGGTGTCTCCAGAGCCTTCCCTTCTCCAGGCTCTGCTCCCTCCCAGCCCCACGGATCTCTCTGATGCACAAATTCCCCAGGAACTCTCCAAACCTCAGGGAGCCAGGATGCACAGGGGGATCTGGGACAGTGCCCTGTGTCCATGGAGGGGTTTGGGGGATCTGGAGCTCTGTGTCCATGGAGGGGCCCAGCAGGAGCAGAGAAGCCCCAGCTCAGCAGGGAGAGGAGCTCACGGGCTGCTCCCGGCACGGCCCCTGGGACCGCGCCAGGAATTCACAATGGGAACGGGACTCAGCCGCTCCTGCCGGGACCTGCCGTGTTTGCGAGGCTTCGGGCACACCCAGAAATTCAGAGCTTTGGAAAAAAACCCTCAGCACCTGGGCAGGGGAGGGGGAGGGAGAGGAGGAACCACTTCAGCGCTGAGGAATCCCAGGGTGACTCAGGCTCTGACGCGGGAAGCAAACAGGGCCGGGAATGGTGGGAAGAGGGTGGGCAGCCCTGGAGGGATCCGGGCGGGCAGGCAGCCCCTCTGCCCAGGGAGACTCGGATCGGAGTTCACAGAATGTTCTCAGCCGCAGCAAAGCTGCTCCAAGCACTCCCCAACTTCCCAACACCCACCTTTACCTGCCTCAGAACCAACTCCAAGGGTCCCAAATCTCCTTTGTCCCAGCTGGTGAAATCCCGGTGCAGCACCAAGAGCTGCCCCCTGCCCACAGAGAGGCAATTCACCCTTGAGAAAGGGGATATGAAACACCTGGAGCTTCATTTCCAATGCTTCCAGAGCTCATCATGGAGCCAAAGGGATCGGTCACTTCTCTGGGCAGGAGAAGGGAAGTAGGGATGGAAGACCCCACCACTGACATAAGATTTGGAGCCTTTGGGGGTTTGGGGGTCTGGAATTGCAAGGAGATGAATAAAACAGCCCCAGTTCAGCACCTTGGCCGTGGATCCACTCCGGATTTACACCCCTGCCCTCCACAATGGGTGAATCCAGCATTCCCTCAGCATTCCCGGGGGAATTCACCAGAATTACCCATCCACACCAGTTCATCCCAGCATTCCCAGTGGTGACACCAGTTTAAGTCCCAGTTCCTGAAGTGGGGACCTCATGGAATCCCAGCTGCTCTCCCAGTTCAAACCAACAGACAACCCTCAAAAGCTGGGACCCTAAACCCAGACTAAACCAGGGGGAACAAATCCAAATATCTGGATCACAAGGCACTCAAAAAATCCCAGAATTCATTTAGCCTTGGATTTGCCATGGAGAATCTGAAATTCAGGAGCATGAGACGTCTCTCCTCTCCGGAGCTCCCGTGGGATCAGCCCTGTCTGAGTTCCCCCAGCCTGCTTTTGGGGAGCACGAGTGGAGCCTCTGGATGCAGGGCAGGACCCCCTCCATCCCGGCTCCCGGCAGCTCCCGACAGCAGCTCCTGCCACGGCCCACACCCACGGGACACGCTCCGACCTGCGCCGGGATTCGGGATCGGCTCTCCCGGACGGATCCGCCCAGGCCCGGCCCTGGCGGGAGCTCTGCACTTACACAACCCAGGAAAAGCTTGGGCAGGATCCAGGGATCCCACCTGGACCACGGGAGGGGATCCAGGGCTTGGCAGGACTGAATTCCAACACAAACTGCCCGAGTGCCCCCCAGGAACGAGAATTCCCACCTTGAGGGGAGGAAGAAGCGACTCAGGGCCCTGTACTTGGCTTTATAAACCAGGCCTCGAGTGGCTCCAGCCCTTACACTGGATAAAATCCCACTCCACAACTGGGAATTGCCTCTGGACTGCTCACCCTATTCCTCATCCTAGGAAGGGGCAGCATTCCCACTCCTCCTTCCCAAAGCCAAGCTGTTCCAACCAGGAAAGCCCCGAATTCTCCAGGCCAGGCTGGACAGGGCTTGGGACAGCCCGGGCTACAGAAGGTGTCAGGAATGGGATGGGCTTTTAGGTCCCTTCCCACCTGAACCATCCTGGGATTCTGGGAACAACCCAGGTGTTCCTGAAGCAGGAATCGACAGAGCTGCCCTTCTCTGCCAGCTTAAACCCAGAATTCCAGTTCCAGCACAAATGGGGCGAATCCCATGGATTTTGTGGGAGCTGGGCCCCTTTAACAGCTCCTTTGTGCCAGTTCCTGTGCATTTTACTCTGAACTGGGAGTTTTTTACTAACCATCCCAAGCACGCCAGGAATGGGGTGGGGATGTTTTGACAAGGAGTCCTGGATCACGTCCAGATCCCACCCAGCTCCCTCCTCTCACCTCTCCCTGCTCCTGACGTGCTCGGCCCCGAGTGTCAAGGGACTGGAATTTGAGAGAAAACAGAGTCAGGGAGCAAACACTGCCCAGAGCAGGGGGAAACGCAGGGATGTCGGGCCCAGGATCACACACACGGATCCCTGCGTGTGGGAATGGAACATCTGGGGCTAAACCACACCTGCATCTGTAAAACACACCTGGGGGAGCATCCCTGAATCCCACCCGTGCGGGAGCATCCCTAAGAATCCGGGCGCATATCCCTGTTTTCAGTGAGGATCCTCGTTTTCCCTCAGCTGCTGCTGCACCTGGCTGGGAAAGGCGCTCGGGAGGCTCCGCCCGGCCCCGGGGCAGCTTCGGGAGCCGCTGTGGGCGCGTCCCTGGAGCCTCCCGAGCTCCGATCCCTCTGATCCTCCCGCGTCCCTGCCCAGGGCTGGGAACGCCGCGGCTCCGGCTCCAACCCGCTTGCCCCGCTTTTGCACAGGAGGCAAATCCTGGTGGCGCAAAGCTCCCACATCAGCACATCGGCAGGGCCGGAGCCTTCCCGGCCATCCCGGCACAGGAATGCCGGGGCCAGGGAAGGGGGGCCCTGGAGCCTGTGGAGGTGCCCAGCTCCTGCTCCGGCCTTCCCAAGGTCCCTTTGGTGGTGCTGCTGGGGACGATCCGGAGGTCTCTTGGTGATTCCATGATCTCCTGCCTCTTCCCTCTGCCCCTGCTCTTTGCCACCTCGTCCCCCTAGGTCACCTGTCTCCCAGCCTGGAACCACGGCTCAGATGTGCAGGGAAAGCAGTGCCTGTGATGGGGAAAACGGGACCTTCCCCAGTTCTGTCCCCAGCCAAGCCTGGATTTCTGTGAGGGACATTGCAGAGAGGGGCCGGGATGAGCCACTCTCCGTGCCCTCCCTCCAAGGGATCCTGTGGCTCCTCTGGGCTTCCCAGAGCCTTGCAGACCCTTGGGATGCTCCTGCCCAAGGTGTTCCCTCAGGGACCGGTGGGTTCAGTGCCCCCCGCCCTGCACCTGAAATCAGAGTCCAAAGGAACCAAGTTCTGAATCAACCAGCTGGGCCATCAGGGCATTTCCCAGGGAACAAGGGGAGAATCATGGAATCCCAGAAGGGGTTGGATTGGGAGGGCCCTGGAAGCTTCCAGGGCTCTCTGGAACCTCCAGGTGACCTGTCCCACCCTCTGATCCTGTTCCACACCCCCACTGGATCAGAGGCTTTATGGGCATTTCTACTCTCACTAAAACATTCCTTCACCTTCCAACTCTCTAAATCCTTAACAATCCTCACAACTCTTCCTTTGGAGCCTGCAGGGGAACCAGCCCAGCTCCACCATGGAGTCCAGGTCCTACAACTCCTTCCAGAGCCTTTCCTGGCGGGGCCTGTCCTGTGAGTCAGCTCCGCACAACGCCCGAGTCAGCACTTCCCACAACCAGCTGGAGCTGGGCCTGGAAAACGCGGCCACATCCCACGGAGGGACCCGCCGGGACCTGCCGGGCTGGCACGGGGCACCGGGAATGTGCTGGTGACAGCAGCCGGCAGAAACGCAGGGCAGGAGAGAACAGGGAGCAGCCCTGCCTCCCCCCCAGGCACTGCGCCCTGTTTGGGACACGCTGGAGTCTCCTGGGAAACCTGGCCCCGGCCCAGGCCTGGCCTTCCCCTCTCCCGCAGCCCGGGGGGAGCTCCTCTGCCCAGGGGATCCCCCGGGTCAGGCGGGCACTGAGGGTGTCCCAGCCTGGTGAGATCCCACCCCCAGCACCCACAGCACAGCCCTCCAGAAAAGGGAGCTGGGGAAGGCACGGCCAGCAGGATCCCCAGGAACGCCTGACTCCGTTCCCAAGCCTCATCCACAGTTGGCCAAGCTCAGGTGAGATTCCATTTCCAGCCTCAGTCCTCAGGAGGATGGAATGGAGCTCATGAACACAAGGCCCAGGAGGTACTGCAGGAACACTTGATTCCCAAACCACACTCAAAGCTCAGGAGATCCTCCAGGAATGTCTAATTTGATTCCCAGTTCTCAGCCAGTCACTCTCCTTTCCCCTCTGCCTCCTCTCCAAAGCAGCTCCCAGGCTTACAGATCCCATGGGATCCCTGTTCCCTCTCACTGTGCTGTCCAGCCGGCACCTTTTCCACTCCAACCTTCCCTGCACATTCCTGTGCTCCCAGGTGCAGCCCCTCTGCTCTCTCCTGCTTTTCCATGGAAACCTGGACACGTTTCCCAGCTGCCCTGAGCACTGGGCAACCTGTCCCAGAAGAAGCCAAACCAGAATTCCCCCAGGTGGGATGAGGCTGGGTGGAAAAGGGACCTTCCCAGGTCCCCGTGGCTGCCCAGATCCAAGGACAAGGCTGTCAGCAGTCGGCATCCGCAGTGGGATTGGGGCGAACCAAAGGCAGCTCTCAGGGATTCATCCTGTGGGAATTCTGAGGTGAGGACTAAGCCCCACCTGTGCCAGCAGAGGGGCAGGGGTGGAGGTAAAGCCCCACCTGAGGAACGTGCTGCAGGTCCTGCTCCAGGGGCTGGGGGCAGGAAATCCTTCAGGATCTGCCCCAGTTATCCACCAGGAACTGGCACGGGTCAGGCTGGGAATGTCCAGCCAGACAACACAGTGGTGACTCCCACAAGTCATTCCCAGGAGATCCATGAGCCCTGGACAGAAGCCACTACATGTTCCAGAGGAGTCCTCACAACTTCCCAACTCCTTTGTGTCCATGCACAGGCCACCCCATGGACAGACCTACAGTGGACATTCCTGCCCGAGGGGATGGACCTTCTCCAGGTGGACACGGAGCCAGAGTAGCTCCCCGGGGCCTTTGGGGAAGATATTCCATATTTGTATCCATTTATTAGAGATTTGGGAAAAATCCTTCATGGAAGGGTTGTCCAGCCCTAACAGGGCAGAGTCCCCATCTCTGAAAGTGTCCAAGAAATGTGTGGCTGTGCACCTGGGGACACGGTCAGGGGTGACCTTGGTGGTGCTGGGTTGGACTTGGGGATCTCCGAGGGTTTTTCCAACCTGAACAATTCCATGATTCCTGGCTCAGGCTGTGCCACCTGCTCTGTGGGGACACCAAGACTGGCTGGATTAGAGGATTTTTTCCCATAAAACCTTCACTCTCCTGCCTGTTTTCCTCACACAGGGAATGGGAATTCCACCCGAAATGCCATCAAGGATCTCTTCCCTCACAGCAGCCCCTTCACACAGCTTTTCCGAGCACCATCTCACACAGATCCATGGAATGGTTCAGGTGGGAAGGGACATTAAAGCCCATCCAGTGCCACCCCTGCCGTGGGCAGGGACACCTCCCACTGTCCCAGGCTGCTCCAAGCCCCGTCCAGCCTGGCCTTGGACACTGCCAGGGATCCAGGGGCAGCCACAGGTGCTCTGGGAAATCCATTCCAGGGCCCCACCACCCTCACAGGGAACAATTCCTTCCCAGTATCCCACCTAACCCTGCCCTCTGGCAGTGGGAAGCCATTCCCTGTGTCCTGCCACTCCATCCCTTGTCCCAGTCCCTCTCCAGCTCTCCTGGAGCCCCTTTGGGCAGTGGAAGGGGTTCTGAGGTCTCCCCGGAGTGAGGTGAACACCCCCAGCTCTCCCAGCCTGGCTCCAGCCTCTGAAGCCAAGCTGGGAGTGCCTGGAGCAGGGGTGCCCAGCAGGGATGTTCCCGGAGTTAATGGAGATGAGGAGACAGAGCTGAGCTATCCCAGGGCTGGCAGGTATGGGAGCCTCCCTGCTCCCTCCCTGCTCGCTCCCTGCTCCCTCCCTGCTCGCTCCGTTTGATCCGTGCAGGCTCCCAGGGAGCTGCTTTGATGTGTCAGCCTGGCAGCAGGGCCTGTTCCAGCACGACTGCTCCTGGATTCCTGCGGGAACAAAGCTGCAGCTCAGCAGCTTCCAGAGGCTGGGACTGACCCTGGGGCAGAGCAGGGACACAGAGGGACCCCCTCAGCATCAGCTCCCCTGTCCTTCGCAGGGAAGGTGCAAGAATTACAACCCAGCAGTCCAGCAGGATGGGTTACTCTGGGATCCTGGAGCATCCCATCCCGTAGGGCCTGATCCCTGACCCACCACATGCCAGGGGTTAATCAGTTATCCAGTGTGTGTCCTGCCATGGAAACACGGATCAGATCCCTGCTGAGCTTCCCTGCCCCACAGACGGTCCCACTCCAGTTTAGACACCTCTGACCCCGGAACTTTCTCACTCCCAATAAAACTGGCTCCGCCGCTCCAGGGAGGATCCAAGGACGGAGCAGCTTTGTCAAACATCAGGATAAAATTCCACAGGGCTGATAAGAAGCATTTTATGATCCTGATTGAACTGGGATTGTCTGGATGGGAGAGATAAGGTCTGAGAGCATTTTATATTTCATGGAAGCAGATCCCCACCCTGGATCATGACTCCAGCCCCTTCCAATGGGCCCAGCTCCCAGGGAACAAGGATGCTCCAAATGAACTCATTCCAAGGAACTTGAGCCTGAGCTAAGAAATGGTGGCAAAGATTATGTCCATGATGATCCAAGGGACTTCTGTGCCAAGGGGGAAAACAAACCTCCCTCAGTTTGTTCCATACGTGAATGAAATGGGAAACCTGAGGTGTGGAAATGAAATCCCAAAGAGGGGGTGAGGAGCCCAGTGAGAAGCTTCCACAATGGGTCAGCTTATCCACCAGGACCAGAAACAAAGCCTTGGAGACTCCAAGGAACCCTTCCCACCTGGAATTAAACCTAAGGGTTCATGGCCAAGGCACTTCCATGTCCAGAACTGACAGCTCAAGGAAGGAACAGCCAAACTCTCCCTGTTTGTGACCCAGCAGAGCAGGCCCTGCCCGTAGCATGGTAGGGAATCCCAGAATGGTTTGGGTGCAAAGGGACCTTAAAATCTATCCCATCCCACCTCAGCCATGGGCAGGGACACCTCCCACTGTCCCAGGCTGCTCCAAGCCCCGTCCAGCCTGGCCTTGGACACTGACAGGGATGGGGCAGCCACAGCTCCCCTGGACAAATGCCCAGAGTGACCCCAGACTGACCCCTGGATTTGTGCTTGGTTTTCCCACCAAGATCCCCCCAGGGCTCTGCTCCCTCCCCAGTTCACCTCCCCAGTCCAACCTTTGCCCCAGAACTGGTGACACTGGGAGGGAAAAGCCAAACTACCAACGTGTGTCTGGGCTGGGACTGCTCTTTTCCCAGCTCTCCAGAATCGGATTCCCAGATTTCCACAGGTTGCCACCTCTCCCTTTTCTCCTGTAATTCCAAAGTGACAGGAGGAGCAAGAAGGAACCTGCCCTGAGCTGAGCCAAGGAAATCCAGACCTCAGCCTTGGGACCTGCAGGGACAAGTTCCCGGCCCAGGAAGCTGCTGCCAGCTCCCAGCTCCTGAAGTGGGTCCTTCCACTCCTGGGCTGCTTGGATTAAACTGGAAGTTGCATTAATCCACTTTTTGCCATGTCCCCAGTTAGAAATCATGGAATGGCCTGGCTGGGAAGGGACATTACAGCCCAGTGCCACCCCTGCCATGGGCAGGGACACTTCCACTGTCCCAGCGTGCTCCAAGCCCCATCCAGCCTGGCCTTGGGCACTGCCAGGGATCCAGGGGCAGCCATGATTTAACATTGACAGAATTATCCTTCGTTTTCCCAGCCAGGAATTCCCAGGGGTGGGAGCTGCCCATCCCTCAGCATCAAAGCCAAACAACAGCAGAACCAACTCTCCAAGAAAGCCTTTTATGGATATGATCCGGCTCTGGTTTGGAGATTCTGATCCAGCTCTGGTTTGGAGATTCTCTCTGAGGAAATGCAATTCCATTTGCTAAAGCCCAGCTAGGAGGGGGGAACTCGCAGAAACTTCTAAATGTGGTAAATTTGGGAAGTAGAGAATGAAAACCTGGATGAGCTATGGGAAAGGGGCTGTGGGGGGACTCATCCATTCCAGGGCCAGGGATGGGGAAATGGGAAGGAATCACAGCTCAGTTGAGGAGTCTGAAGAATTCCTTCTGCTCCAAGGGCTCAGGAAAAGCAGCCATGGAAATGGCACGACGACCACAGGATCGTGGAATGGCTCAGGCTGGAAAAGCCCTCTGGGATCATGGAGTCCAACCATCCCCCAGCACAGCCATGGCCACCCCTGACCACGTCCCCCAGTGCCACATCCTCAGGGCTGTGAGACCCCTCCAGGGACAGGGACTCCCTCTCCAGCTGTGTCAGGAAGGTCTGGGTGTGGAAGGGAGCAGCCCTGGGACATTTGGTGCTCTCAGGTCGTTTCCTCTGGCCACTCTCCAGTTCCTCACACCATTTTTCCTTGGGAATGTGTCCTTTGTGCCCACCCAGCACAGGAATCTGGGAGACAGCAAAGTGTCCCTTGGCGGGAGTGACACTGAGTGTCACAGGAGTGACAGTAAGGAGAAATCCAAAATAAAAATAAAAAAGGATCTGCTTCCTCCAATCCAGCTTCCTCCAAGGGCTGGAGGCACCTGCAGAACCACCTGGAAAGTGGAAGCTCCAACATCTGAATTTTGATGCCTGAGCTCCCCTGCCTCAATTCTTCCATGCCAGGAAGGGCAGAGTGCCCTCCCATAACAGGGGGAGGCTGAATGAGTCCCAGCACCTTGCAGGGCACTAATTAATCCCTGCAGGGATTATTGGGAAAAGGGCACAGCTCTGAGCCCAGGATCCAGCTCGGCTGCTCAGGTTTTCCATCCCAGAAGTGCTGTGCAGTCACACAGCCGAGATTCCCCATCAGGGAATCAAACCCGTTCTGGGAATGGAAGAACTGAGGCAAAGTGGGCTGGAGCCCGGGAACGATCCCAAAGCTCGGAGCTCGGGAGCTCCCCAGGCACAGCCAGGTGCTCCAGGGGAGCAGTGGCAGCTCTGCACTCCCAGGGCAGCTCCAGCTCCCTCAGCAGCAGCAGCCGCCCCTGGCTGGCCCATCCTGGGATCAGGGACATCCCTCCCCTGCCCTGCTCCAGGTGTCCTGAATCCTGCCAGGGTCACCAAGCCCAGGAGTCCCTCAATGAAACCCAGTCAGGTTGTCCTGAGCAGCTGTGGCTGCCCCTGGATCCCTGGCAGTGTCCAAGGCCAGGCTGGACAGGGCTTGGAGCAGCCTGGGACAGTGGGAGGTGTCCCTGCCCATGGCAGGGGTGGGATGGGATAATATTTAGGGTCCCTTCCCTCCCAAACCCTTCCCTGGCTCCAGGATCTCCATTTCCCCATGACTGTTTCTTCTCTGTGAGGAACGACCGCAGAGCTTTGCCGCTGTCCCAGGAGCGGACGCAGGGTTAATCCCCATCTGGAATTTCCTTCTGTCCCACCCTCAGGAACAGTGGGAACACATTTTAGCCACGTGGGAAATGCAGGGTATTAAAAACAGACAGAATCCCCAGATCCTTACTGCAGTGGGATCCATGGGATCTCTTCCAGGCTCTCCCATCGCTGTATCGAAGAGCTGTTCCCTCCTCTCCTCTCCCAGCACCTTCCTGGACAGCAGGAGCATGGAGCTGAAAGGAAAAGGAAAGGGATTTTTCCTCCTCTTTGCTGAAGGACTGACTCCATCTTGAGCTCTGTAGCGCCCCGGGATCACAGACCCATGGAATTGTTCAGGTTCGAAAAGCCCTCAGAGATGATCGAGTCCAACCATCAACCCAGCACCCCCTTGGTCACCCCTGACCACGTCCTCAGGTGCCACATCCACACTTTTATTGGACATTCCCAGGGATGGGGACTCCCCCAGTGCCCTGGGCAGCCCCTTCCAGTGCTTTACAACCTTTTCCAGGAAGGAATTTTCTCAATATCCAACCTAAACCTCCCCTAGTGCAACCTGAGGCCGTTTTTCCCTTGTTCCCTGGTAGCAGATCCCAAATCCCCCTAGCTCCACCCTGTCAAGGAATCTGGGAGAGGGAGAGGGTCCCCCTAAGCCTCCTTTTCTCCAGGCTGAGCACAGGGATTTGTTTTGACCATTCTGAGCCGTTTTTGTGGCAAAATCCAAAGGATTTCGCTGTGCCAACGCCAGGCAGAGGGAATTCTGGAGCTGAGCCAGTCCCGCTGGGACAGAGCCTTATCAGCAATTCCAAAGTCCAGGAGTGAGAGATAAGGAGCCATCGTGCAGTTACAGACATCCCGGGCATGGACAGCGTGGAAAAGCTGGAAAAATAGGAACTACCAACTCCAACCCACACTCCTCCCTCGAGCAGCTGCCCAGAATTCCCCAGGCACAGCCCGGGGGGATTCCCAGTGAATAAGGAACAGGAACCAGGGTCTCTCTGGAAAAGATCCTTCCAGCCAGGGGCAGGGACAATTTGGGATGCACCTTCCTAGCAACTCTTCCTAGAATTTTTCACAGGGAAGCATGAAAATCCACAAAGGAAAAGAAAGGCAGGAATTCTTTCCCCCTTTAACTGGGAGCAGGGACAGGGCCGGGCTTAGTTCAGAAACATTTCAAAGGTGAAAGAAAACAGCAGCAAATATTGACACAAGGGAAAGGAAACATTCCAGGGGGGGAAGGGTGTGGGATGCACGATCCTCCAGTGCCCCCAGCAGCACGGCTGGGAAAGAGCAGCTGAGCAGGAGGAAAGGGGAGGAAAACACGGGATGAGCAACACCCCTGGAGTCAGCAGAGCTTCCCAGAGCTCCTGCAATGTCAGGGAGCTGCTCTGTTCCCAAAGGGATTCCCGTGCTGGAGGAGCTGCAGGATCCCTGTGGAAGTTGCATTTATGTGAAGGGACCCAAAAGTTCTCCTGCAACCCTGCTCAGCATCCTGAAACACAGGGAATCCTGGAATGGTTGGG
>VZTH01006385.1:0-18460 GCA_013397815.1 Aleadryas rufinucha | reverse complement strand
GGAAGAAAAAAGAAGAAAAAAGGGAATGAAAAGGAAGGAAAAAACCAAACAAAACCAACTGTGCTTTATTTTGAACAAAGTGTTAAAACAGGCAGGCTATGGGGTTTTTTTCCTCTGAAAAGAGAAACATAAAAATACCATTTGAAAAGGAATTTTACTGTGATGTGAAATGGAGCATTAAACTTCAGCCATTTGAAAGTGCTTAAAAAAAAAAGGAAATAAAAGAAAAGAGAAAAAGTCAAGGTAAACTCAGAAGGACTTGCAAAAAAGGAGGATGGCACTGCCTTTCTTCCACTGACTCATCTTACAGCAACTAAATAAAGTGACAGCAACAATTCAGTTCTTCAAGACTGAGTCCTTGCTTTGGACAACCTGCTCTAGTGGAAAGTGTCCCTGCCCATGACAGAGGGGTGGAACAAGGTGAGGTTTAAGGCCCCTTCCAACCCAAACCATTCTGGGATTCTGGGATTTAATATCCAACTGCATCAGTTCGTTTCTTCAGTGTACATGATGATTTATTTGTCTGTAGTTATAATACACATCATTCTCGTGGCAGATTGGAAACCCAAGGGCTGCATCTGTGGAGCTAAGGAGCAGCAAGAGTCAATGAGCACCTTTTCTAACGTCAACAAAAGATGTATAGAATTCAGCAACTCTCATCATTCAAATCCAATCTAATTGCAGTGCAAAATGTAAATTAATGCAATGTTCTTTTGAGAGCTGCTCACATCCATAGTAATATTCCAGCTCTGGAAGTTGCCCAAGTCTTGAACAAGAGTGAAATTCTTCAGATTCAGCATCAAGTGCTGTGGTCTGTTCACAGGGAAAAAAGCATTTTAGGTGTTATTAAGGCAAAGTGTAAAGCAGCAATTGCTCCAACAAAGGAGAAATTTCCAGGGAGCTTTTGAGATGGGATCACACACATGCAGCTACAACACACCTCTTGTCAGGAGGTAAACAAGTCCTTGAGAAGCCAAGGGCTGGTGAAGTGCTGGAGAAGTGCAGGTTTGAAGCACTTCAGTGATGAAGATAAATGAGAGTCCTCAGTGCTGTCATCTGGCTGCAGAAGGTCATTAACAAAGTTTTTACTTTTCAGGAACCAAAAGAAAAACAAATTAAAACAGTGAAGCTTGGTGAGGTGGACAGTGAAAATTTCCTTTATTCTGAATACCTGTTAATTCTGAACCCCGATTTAAAGCTCTTCTGACCTTCTCAGGTGTGAGCACTTCAGTTAAATAGGTTTGTTCTTCACACAGTCCTAACAGGGTGAGTACAAATTCCTCACAACAGGAACAGATCCCACAGGCTGAATTCAGCCAAAGAATGTGGACAAACCTTCCACCCCAAAGTTTCTCTCCATAAAACCACTGTCTCTCTAAGGAGAGAAGCTGAAAAACTACATTTCATTGCACGTAGAGCAATGCTGGTTTCCCTCTGCTAAGTGGGACAGGGTGTGAAAAGCTACTGTCAGCTTTGTAAACGCACAGCAAAGAGAATTGTTGTTGTAGTATTGACTTTCTGGGGGAAAATCCTCTCACCTGGTTTGAGGTGTCTATTAAGCAGCTGTTAATGCCAGAGCCACTCACTGGGACTCCTTTCTAGAGAGTTCTTGTCAGTGTGGTTAATTCAGTTTAGGGGGAAATTCATCTGTGCAGGTGCAGCAGATTATTGAGGCTCAGTTCAGATATACTCAGATAACCCTGGGTTGTCTGATTTAGGACTTTGGAAACTAAAAGACAGAGGAGACAATGAAATTCCTGATTTTTCTCTCTGAAGGGGGCAAAATGTGCACCACACAAAGCCCTCCTCTCACTGAATGCAGTGCTTGGAATCCATAAAGGAGGGATTTAGGGACTCCTGATGGATGTGAACTCCTCTGCAAAGGTCTAAGGTGGTGACTGCAGAGGTTCTGCCAAGGAGAACCTGGACATCCAAGGAATGGATGGATCACCAGCACCCACAGCTGTCCTTGGCTTTCTGTAACACAGCTACTCTGGTTCCTGTCAGATTAGTGAACACTAAAATTGATAAGCTCTTGTGAAGAAAGATGTGTATCATGGGAAACAACACGAGTAAAAAAGATGTGATGAAGAAAATGTTACACAAACCCATTTCAGTTCAAAACTGGCAGAGGAAAGTGGCAACAATTGGAGTTTTGTTTGAAATACACACCTGCACACCTCACAGGACATCCAGTACTCTCTCCTTACACAAATAATTGGGTTTTGCTTCTGCTCTATGTTAATAATGAAATCAAATTCTTATAACAAGAATTTTTTGGTGAGCAATGCACATGGAAACCTTGAATATTACGGTATTAAAAAATACTTGTCACTGCTGTTGTTAAGAACATAATTAACTTTACTACATTAGCACTTAGTGAATGTTCCCATTTGTAAGAAAAATATAAATTCAGAGCTTTTAAGAAAAGGAAATAAAACATTTTCTACCTCCAGTAATGCACCTAAAACTCATGACCTTGACTCAGTGACAGGAATATTTAGAATAATTTTTTTGGGCACTGTGGCTTCAACAGAGAGAATTTGACCATGGTTCCAGTAAAGAGAGATTAACTGGGATGGAATAACCCCCAGATGATCATTAATGCAGTTATTTTCCTTGTGGGTCGTAAAAAGTTCTTTCTTCCCCAAAGACAAAATGAGAACAAACCTGAACTTCAATTTATTCCATTTCTTTACTAATGGAATATTAATTTTTGTTTTTCACGGGGCTGTTTGGGAGGTTTGGGTTTAATATATTGAAGCTGCAGCTGCCTATATTTGAATTATTTATGCAGCCAGACACGTAGGCTGTGATTAAGCTTCTTATTCGGTTGTAACACAAGGTTCATTTCTTCTGCTGGTTGATTTAGCATGAGGAAACCTTCCCCGCGGCTCTGCTGCACAATAAATTGCTATTGGCAGATAGAAATGTCAGGTTTACCCTCCAGATGGGAGCAATAACAAATCAGACCTTTGCTTGTTCCGTTTATCCTGCTGCACGTGTGACAAGAGATGTGCGCGTTGGTCTCCGCTGGCTCCGGCTGCTCTCAAATGCGCGATTGTATCGGGGCGTTTCTTCACAGATTCGTTCTGTGGCCACGAAAAACGCAGCTCAGCGTCCCTGAAACCATCTCAGACAAACTTCTCAGGCCCAGTTTTCAGCTTTGCCATGAATCAATTGAAGCTGAAATAATGTTTTCGTTTCTTGGGTTGCACTTTTACAGAGTGAATCTCTTTATAATCACGGGAGACCTGGTCAATGTCGTGGACTCACGGAATGGTTTGGGTTGGAAGGGGCCTCAAAGCTCACCTCATTCCACTCCCTGCCATGGGCAGGGACACCTCCCACTATCCCAGGTTGCTCCAAGCCCCGTCCAACCTGGCCTTGGACACTTCCAGGGATCCAGGGGCAGCCACAGCTGCTCTGGGCACCCTGTGCCAGGGCCTCCCCACCCTCACAGGGAACAATTTCTTCATGATATCCAATCTAAATCTACTTTGTTTTCAAGCCCCACAGCGTCTGCTGTGACTCTTCAATCCTAAGTTTAGGCAGTTGAAAACCTCACTCAAAGTGCCCATTTCTTTCCTTGAATAAAGGGTTCCCTGGGACTGTCTCAGCTGGAGATGTCAGCAGTGGCAGTGTCTGATTCCTGGTCAGGACAATTCACCCACTGTTTCATATCGTGATTTATTTTGACTGTAAGTGCTACAAAACAAGGAGTGATTCTTTCTTTGAGTGCAAAATACATTGATCTGAATTTTAATTTATTGTTTGGGACAGTTTTGGACAAGTCAGTACAGTCCAAGGGCAACACTATGGCTTCCAAGATCCCAAACAGAAAAAAACTTCTATCAGACTCTGGATAAAGTGAGAGAAACAGGGATGTAGTTGGAGACAGAGCCAAGATCTGTGGCTTTCAGGATGTTCACACAGCTCCTGCTTTCCTCCGCTTCTCCACTGCCTTCATCTTCCTAGACGTGAAGATCCAGCCATCATCTTCTTCAGGAAGGTTCAAAACTGTTTTCCTGCACTTTCTAAATGTCTGGAAAAGGCAACTGGAGCAATGGAATGAATAACCACTATCATAGGGAATATTTATCCACTACCACTTGCCTTTTCAATGTGGTTTTCAGAGTGCCTCATCCCTCCCTGGTAACTCAGGAATGTATTTATTTGATATCTTTGCTTATTTTTATCAAAGCACTTCAGTGACTGAGCTGGAATTACATTTTTCCCATGTTTTATTCCCAGTTTCTTGCTCTCCAGGAGGATGTAAACTCTCGTGCAGTTATGTCACTGCCCATGACCGTGGGAGTCGGCGCGAGGGGGAGGGAAGAGGTTGCTCCCAGACATGGTGACCTTGCAAACAGGAGTCATCAAAACACCAAGGACTTCATGCAAGAAGAGGGGTTTGTTGCTGGGAGTTTTTCTCTTGGCTCAGTTCCTCATACCATCTAGGAACATGGTATGCAAAAGGGTCATCCTTTGGATTGCTTAATCCAATGCCTTTGGATTAAAAAACATGGCCAGAATCCTCCTTGGCCTTTCCCTGCTGCTCCTTCTCCTCACAGCAGCCTGTGTTGGTGCTGCTGATGCTTCTCCAAATTAGCTTTGGGCTCCAAAATTACATCACAGTAACTGCAAGTTGTCCACAGAGCTGTAGGATGTCAAAGAAGGAAGGAAAAATGGGGAAAGGTGGTCTCGCTGAAGAAGAAGCTGACTGTGCAACCTCACTAATGCCCTAAATAGAAGGGCGAAAGACTCATTCTCTCTGCCTCTGAGAGAAATGGCCTAGGACAGCTTGTGTCCTTACAGATAAACTTTCTGATTCTGGAGGAAAAAGTTAAAAAAATATGGAAAAAGTTCCATATTGGCTTCCAAAAGCGTTTCCACAAACACTTCCTCCCAAAAAGCCAGCTGGAAGTCAGACAATTGAGATTTAGTTTCCCAGACATTGGTAGGATTTAGAGCAACTTCTAGATCATACAGAAAATCAAGGAGTGTTGGTAAAGGCTTGACCCAGTGGTAGGAAGCAGTGGCTGACTCACAGCTGATGGTAGAGCTAAGATTGAAATGCAATTTTAAAAAAGAGTTACAGGACACTCCAAGTACAGAGCAAATTTGCAATCAAAGTTAAAAAAGGCCAAACATGTTTCACCTCTTTTTGTCCCTGTTCTCACTCATCCCCCTGACCTTGTTCTGGGCTCTTGCCGCAATTATCTCCTTTATCCCAGGGGCACCTTCTCACAGCATCTTTTGGGAATGTTTGATATTTGACTACCAAGCAAAAACCACAGAGAGACAAGGGCTTTGAGGAGGCATTCACAGATCTTCATTCACCCCTGAAATAACCACGAGTGGGTCCATGTTTGAGGCAAAAAGCTATTTTTATGTGTCCTGTTCCAGACACCATCATAGAGGAACATTTCTGCTGCCTGGCCAGACCGGTGTTGTTGTCTGTGCAAAATCAGAACAAATGAGATCATTTGTCTAAGTCATGGCAGCTTGGTTAATATGACCTTGTGTGCAAACCTATCAGACAGCTTTTTATAGGGCAGATTTGGGGGTTTTTTATGTTTTCTTGATTTTCCTGAGCTCTGTGGAATACCTGGTTTACTCTGAGAAACACAGTGCTCTGTGTTCTGGAACAATCACAAAGGTGCATTTGAAGGCTTCTTTATTAATTCATTTACATCTATTAATAATGAAACCTTCTGATCCATGGACATTGGGATGATCCTGGCACATGGAGACAGGCAAAGCCAGCCTTTTTCAGTTCATTGGAATCAGCTCAAGGGATAAGATTTGTTGAAATAAAAGCATTCAATAGTGAATTTTTCCTCTGCCTAAAAAGTGAAATGAGGTGGAGAAGGAAGAGCTTGACAAGCAGAGGAGGATCTCTGCTGCAAGAAATCCTGCCACAGAATGACAGAATTATATTCCAGAGAATGACTTGTGCTAGTTGAGCAAGATGAGAGTTGGAATTAGGGGTGCATCCAAGACAAAATGACCAAGGAGGATTTTGCAGCATCACAAAGATTGACCAAAATATGTTGAATTTCAGTGTTGGCCACACGGACTCAATCCAAGAATCCCAGAATCCTGGAACAGTTTGGGTTGGAAGGGACCTTAAAAATCATCCATTCCACCCCCTGCCATGGGCAGGGACACCTTCAACTCTCCCAGGTTGCTCCAAGCCCCGTCCAACCTGGCCTTGGACGCTTCCAGGGATGGGGAATTTTCTGTTAACACAGCGTGTTTGAGAGGAGGAGTTTGGCCTTGGATGGAGAGCTCCACATCTCCTCGGGTGGGTCACACCAGGGACACCTCTCTGCCTGCTGTCACCTCTCCATCCAGACAGGTCTGTGCTCAATAGCATGTGACAAGTTCCCCTGTTGTGACCATTCCTGGATCAAAACCAACAATGAGGAGTCTGCTGAGAGCTTTCAAGCTTCCACTTGGCCAAAATGTTCTTCTGAGCTGCCAGTGCCATCATTGCCAAGTTCAGCCAGAGCTCCAGTTAGTGCCATCCCTGCAGGTGACCTCTGTGAACTGTCTGTTTTGATTAAAAATCATCAATGATAAGCTATTTGGAAGGCTTCAAACAGGGAAATTGAAGAAAAAATATGCCTGGTCCCTATCATGTAAGACAGTATTGCCANAATCATCAATGATAAGCTATTTGGAAGGCTTCAAACAGGGAAATTGAAGAAAAAATATGCCTGGTCCCTATCATGTAAGACAGTATTGCCACTGCTACTAAAGGGCCTTAAGTTGCACTGAATTTGCAAGGCCTCAGGAGCCTCTCAAACTCACTCTTTCTGAACTTTTCTTGTCCTAAAACAGCTTTATTTTACTTGGCATAGCTGTGAGAGAAATTCCTTAAACTGATCAAGGGTCTGTGGTTCATTTATTTTACTTTTGTAACCACATTTTTACCCAGGCAGCAGTAGCAGCACAAAAACAACCCCAAGAAACACCAAGGGGTGTTATAACAGTATAGGTGATCATCTGAGTGTCTGAAAATGTTCCCTGGAACTTTGTGGGCATAATTTCAGTTGTTAACAGGGCTGTCTAGGGGGTTAAATGTAACCTGCAAACCTGATTTTATGGTAGCAGGGTCACAGGGGCAATGCACCAATGTCATTGTGGTTTTTCATAGAGTCACAGAATGGTTTGGGTTGGAAAAAACCTTAAAGATCAATTAATTTCAATCCCTCCATGGGCAGGGGGATTGGAACTGAATGACTCTTAAGGTCCTTTCCAACTCAAACCATTCCAGGAATCCATGATTCTAGCATGGTCAGGTGGGATTTTGGGATGCTGGAGTTACTGCACAATCTTTCTGTGTGCCTTGGGACTGAAAAATTCTGCTCTACCCTGAAATGAAATTCTCTGGTACAGAAGATGATTTGCTCCTTGATTTGAGCTCAGCTTAATCCTGCTTAGCACAGGGACAGGCTGCACAGCCAAATTGCCCATGGCTGTTCCAGAGTGAACTCCTCAGCCGGAGTCGGAGAAGGAGCTAAATCCCAAGTGGTGGGAACAAGCCAGGGGTCCCTAGAGCTCCCTCTGATTTAGTATGCAACCTCAGACAATTTTTACATTTTCCCAAAAGTATTTATTTGCCAAACACCATGACCTGAACTCTATAAGTGACAGCTCAGGTGCCACATCTGTGATGAAGCTGTGACCAGTGAGGCAGAGGCAAGGACCAGCTGCTTTCACTGCCCTCATGAGCCATTTTGCAGCTGCAGATGGGGCACTTGCAGGATTTTCCTGCCAGGTAGAAGCAGCAAACACCTCCTCTGGTGTGTGCTCTGTGTGTGCTGCAGCTTTGCACTTTCCTGCAGGCTGAGTTGGAGCCTTTGTGCTCGGGGGATGCAGCACGGGGATGTCCCAGAGGGTTGCACGTTGCACTTTCTGCATCCCAGAAATTGAACCCACGCCGTGAGAGGTGTCTCCTCACCCAGCCTGGCCCCTGTAGGAGCTGTAACACATTAATATGCCGAGGAGCTGCTCTCTCCTTGCTCGAGAGGTGCAGTGCACTGGCAGGAAGCCCAAAAGGAGGAGGGAGGAGGGCCTGGCAGCTGTTGGAGGCACTCGAAAAAGAGATCAAAGCACGTTAATTCATTGTCCTTCTCCCATTCCCTCTTTCCACAGCATGAAGGAAAGACTTTCTTTTCCTTCCCCGTGAACGATACCTCCAGCAGCTGTTCCTCACTGCAGGAATGATCCTTGAGGTCCCTTCCAACACAAACCACTCTGTAATTCTGTGAATTCCTCTTTCTCTCTGTGCTTTGCCGTGATGGATGCACAGAACAAGGAGCAGGTTTGGGTGTGGTTCAGATGACCTTTTTTCACGTCTCTGCACCTGCCTGTTTCCCTCTGTGTCAGAGGAGAGGCTGCATTCCTGCCCTCCCTGTGTGATTTCTGGTCTGGGAGCTCTGCTGCACCCCTGCATTAGACCTGAGGAGCAGCTGAGCGTTGGTAGAGAAGAAATAAATAGAAAATCAAGGGTTTTCACTCAAGTCCTGCAGCTCCTTCTCCAAAACATCTTCTGCTATTGTGGAAAAGATTCTCTTTCTGTCCAAGGATAATTTTCTGGATTTTTTGTCATATTTACAAGGGCAAATGGCTTTAATTTCAGGAGGTCAGGTTTAGATGGGATATAAGTAGGAAATTCTTCCCTGTGAGGGTGGGGAGGCCCTGGCACAGGGTGCCCAGAGAAGCTGTGGCTGCCCCTGGATCCCTGGAAGTGTCCAAGGCCAGGTTGGACAGGGCTTGGAGCAACCTGGGATAGTGGGAGGTGTCCCTGCTCATGGCAGGGGGTGAAATGGGATGATTTTTAAGATCTTTTCCAACCCAAACCATTCTGTGACTCCATGAAAGACCCCAATGACGCTGGTGCATTGCCCTGTGACCCTGCTACCATAAAATCAGGTTTGCAGGTTACATTTAACCCCCTAGACAGTCCTGTTAACAATTGAAATTATGTTCACAAGTGCCAGGGAACAATTCCAGACACTCAAATCGATTATCCCTGTAGTGATATTGCTACAATACCCCTTGGTGTTACCTTGTGCCGAGGATAAATAGCAATTTCCCAAAGAATTTCTGGGAGTGTCTCTGGAGGGACCTAGTGAGGGTCATTCCTGACGAACATTTTGGATGGGACATCCTATTTTGGAAACTCAGAGTTTAATAAAATAGCAGGGGGCCTTTCCAGCAGGCCTTGACACCAGAGGAGGATCCCAAACCTATTTCACCTACTGCAATAGATGTATCCTTAGTGTTTATTCCAATTTTTTCTGGGTCCCTTTGCACTGTCAGACCTTACAGATCATAAGGGCATTGCTTGGGCAGTGGGATGGCATGAACAGCATCCCTGAGCTGGCTTTAGGGTGTCTGCAGTGCCACCAAAACCAGTCATGAGGAAGAAACCTGACCTCAGGGCAACCCCTGCTCTCCATGGATTATGATTTCCCTTTTCCTCTCCCCAAACTTTTCAGAAATGGGCATTAAAATTCATGTGTTGTCCCTTGTAGGATTGATGAGGTGACCATGGATGTTGTCCTCCTGGCACAGCTTTGAATTTATAGGATATTTCTGTTTATATGTTTTATTTATAAGAAACATATCTATATTTATGCTTATTTTACATTTCTATTTAAATGGATGCTTAGATATTTATATTCCTATTATCTACTTTTAGCAGCAGATATTTCACAGGCCCAGTGATCCCAGCTCTGCTCAGCCTTGCGGGCAGCGCAGTGACTCATTCCAGTCCCCTGTAATTCCTCTTTGCTGTGAGTCTCTCCTCGAGGCAGACAAGGCATGTAAACGAATTGGTCTGGTTTGTAACTTGTTTACTGGGATTTCACCTCGGGGGCAGCCTGAGCAGGCACATGTGAGAGCATTTTTCCCTTATCCTTCTCTTTAGGCTTGCCCAAGTCCCACCGGTGCTGCCCAACTTTTGCAGGCTTGGCTTTGCGATTTTTTTAAAAGTGCTTTTGGAACGCAACTTCAGTGGGTAATATCCCCTAAAAAGGGGATGGAAGAGGCAGAAACACCATCCCATGGCATCAATCACCCCTCAGGCTCTTATCCCTCTCCTGCAGCAGGGCTGGAATCCCTCAAAGAAACAGATTGCAAGGTTAAGGAAAGGAAAAGCTGCCCCTGCTGTTGGAATTTGTTCAACCATTCCAGAAACACATTCCCTATAAAAACAGTCCCAAGGGGAAAAATAGGATGGAAAGGCATGTCTAGCTCAAATTGTTCAGTTTGTGAGGAAAATAGGAAAATGAGATGACCGTAGTGTAAGTAGTGATATTTTTTATGTTTATTAAAATATTTGGGGCATATTTGTAGGCTTAAATTTAAGGCAGCTTTGTGGGGTCCATTTCTTACCTCCACTCAGGGGTGAGATCCATATCCAGGTAGTGGTTCAGAACAGGAATCACTTGGGATTTCTGCAGTGCTCCCTGGTACTGCCCCTTTTCTGTTCTCAGCCTCTCATGGCCAAAATAATTTTTGGCAGAGGAGAAGAAATGGGATTTTCACTGTGATGGTGAAAGTGGAACACTGGATACTTGGGGAAAGAGACTGGGAAGGTTTACTTTCTCCTGTGCTTTAAAACCAGTCAGTTGAGTGTCTCTACTCCAGATAAATCCTCTGTGTTCTGTGAATTGATCTATAAATGAGATTTTTCAGGTGGATTAGGTGCTAATCAATAACGAAACAGCATTAAAATGGTCCCATCCAGTTGCTTGTAACTCCAGCAAGTGGTTTTCATGAAACTACACTTCTCTCTTGTATACACACCTTAAAGGTTGTGCCAGCACAGCAAGGGCTCCATCCAGCAGCCAGGGAAATAAATGGAAAGACTTGTTTTGATCCCAGGAGGAGGTGGGGAAAGCTGGATGAGGGGAAGCCTGGCACAAATGGAGACAACACTCACACCAGTGGCACAGGAAATGAGAAAGATCTTCATGAAGTCTCTCTCTGTTCCTTCTGTGCTGGGAAATCCTTTGTTTCTTGGACAGAGCACCTCAGAAATCCATGGATTTAACCCCCTAAATCAGTGTAAGTCACAGCTCTGGACTCTTCTCTAACAGTGCCCTTCAGCCTGTCCCAAGGGGATGATTTCTAAGGCACAAGAAGCTTTTCCTCCTCAGGTGTGAGGATCCAGTCCAAAGCCACTGGAGAAAATGTTCTCCTTTTTGTTGTCATTCTCTGGAAGATAATACAGATACCAAATTTAGCAGTGACATTTCTTGCTCTATTCCTGGTTTCATCCATTGAATTAAGGGCATTACTTTTTCCTTGAGTGAGGTCTCAGCAGGAGACACCCCAGAAAAGTGCTCACTCAGAAAAAAAAAGTCTAAAACCTCCCTTGATGTATTTTACACCAATATTCATAATAATTAATCAACTTCCATCTGACCATCAAGCTCCAAGCCTGGTAGTTAAGTCACACAAGGGCGTTCAGGCTGCTGCCTGCAGGTTTTAGACTGGGATCAAGGTTTTAGACTGGGATCAAGGTTTTTAATCTCATGAGGGCTTTTCCCACAGAAACACTTCCCAGATTCCTTCCTGGCTGTATTTTCACAAGAACCCCAAGCCTGCAGACAGTTTCCCAGCATGGCAAATTTACCAGGCTGGGCAAGAATGGGAGCTGATTGAAAACCTACAGAGAACCACAGAGTTTCCGAGGTCAGAAAAGACCTCAAAGATCAAATCCAGAAGGTCCGTGTTTGTCTTGTAGGTTGAACGTGTTGCCATCAGCAGAACTAATGCCTTTACAAAGACCTTCTCCATGGAATTTGGAGCAAGTTTCTAGGGCAAATTACTGTGTCCTGCAGGCATCAAAGTTAATTGGGAATGAAGCAGCTAAACCACCTCTGCCTGGGACAGTCTGGGGTTTGATCAGCACCTGACTGCAGCCAGCAGGGGTTAAGCATTAATGTTGAAGACCCCAGTTTGAGGATAAATTAACAAATCTGATGTGCTGGGAACCCGCCCCAAATCATTTTCCAAGAATCTCATTAGCCCTTCTTTATCAGACAGAGGAATTGGAGCCATAAAGATGTGGCACAAGTAGTTGAAGGTTACCCAGAGGTCAAAGGTGGGAATAAAAACGGCACCTTTGCCACCCCAATCCAACCACAGCAGCCTCTGGGCGTCCCAGTTGTAAGGCAGGAATGGTCTGGGAGGGACCTGATGAGTCTCTCCATCGGCCTCATTAGGATTTGGATCGAATATAGAGGCTAATTTTCCTCTGTTCCCCCGTGGAGCTGTGCTCTTAAATGATTTATGCAAATGAGGTGCATCTATTACATTTGCAATGCTGCAGGCATCAATATGTAAGTGTTAGAAACAGTTCTGTGTTCAAGAAACCTGCGAAAAACCCTGATTTTCCCCCGAAAAAATGCATGCCAAACGAGCTGGGATAAAGCTGATTCTTTTAAGTACGTGTCTAAAGAAAGGCAGAATAATTTCCTACGTATCCCTACCCTCTGTTATTCACTGGAAAAGGTCTCATCTTTTATGCCTTTGTAAATACCCTGCTGTCCATGATTATGCATTGTCATGACTCCTTTGTGATGAAATAACCAATCCAGCTGCTCTGGAATTAAGCTGAATTTTGCAAGTGATTTTTTGTTGGGGAAAAAAGTGTAGAGCAAACTCGTGTTCCTTGGATTCAGGGAATCAGGGATTCAGGGAATTGGAAATAATCCTCTGAGTTAATCCACTGATGGTTTGACAGCCCAGCTTCCCAAGCCTTGGAGAACCTGAAAGGGTTTAAATTCACGCCTGATTGTCACCTGCAGGCAGCACCCTCATGAGCATGGCCACCACTTTGGAATCCTTAAGGTTGGAAAAGACCTTTTCAAGTCCAACAATGAGCCCAGAACCATCACCGTGTTCACCCCTAAATCACGTCCTCAAGTTCCACATTTCTGAGTCTTCAAAACCCCTCCAGGGATGGTGACTACACGAGTTCCCTGGGCAGCCTCTTCCAATGCCTGACAATCCTTTCAGTGAAGAATTTTTCCTTAATATCCAATCTAAACCTTCCCAGGCACACCTTGAGGCCACTTTGTCTCGTCCTGTCCCTTCTTCCCTGTGAGGAGAGACTCTTGAGAAAAAAACTCATTTCAGGTGACCACAGAGAAGTGTCTGATGCCTTTTGAGAGGCTTCCAGGTACCTCACCAGGCTCCAAATATTGCTCCAGAAGCCCACAGGCTCTCACTGAATCTTCATCACAACTTCCATCCTCTCTTGGATGTTTTGGATGCCTCCAGATCATTGTTCTGAAGGTCTCAAAGAAGATGAGAAAATGAAACTATTGTTTGATTATATTTAATTTACAGAAGAAATTATTAATGGTTTAATTTGGCAATTACATTAACTGTTGACCCTGGAAAAGGGGTCAACACCAGATCTCTCCAAAGCGTGTTCTGTGCTGTCACTAGAAACAAATCCTTCTTTTCCAAGCCACAAAGCCCTCCATAGCAGCTTGGTGCACTGGAGAAGTCTGACCTGAGAAAAAAACAGGGGAAACTCTCCAGAAACGTCTTCACCAGCAGCCAAACACTGTCACAGGCTCACCCAAACTCTTTAAATCCTTAGAAAGGCTTTTGTTACAGCTTTGACCCAGGGCAATCTGCCACCAGCACCTTCCCAGTCATTGCCCTGGTGTCTTTAGAAGCCACCATGGGTCAGAGACCATTTCCTGTTCCCCTAAAGGATATCCCTTATGCCCATCTGGAAAATTAACCCCTCCAGCTGCCCAAATTAGGGTTATGTCCATGTTGGCATCATGTTTAAAAAATAAACCCCATTCCAGACCCAGTTACAAACACAGTGATATCAGCAAAATTCCTTTTTAAGGTTTAAAGTCCCTTCCCCCGACAACCTCCAGGGAATGCAGAACCTTAAAAAAGGTTTGCCCGTATCTCTGGCAGGCAAAACCCCTGCCAGACTTATTTTTCCTCCTCATTTCAGCAGGAAGAAATTCAGTTTTCAGCAGGGAAAAGCAAGTTTATGGTTGCATCTTCAAACAGAAGTTTCTAGCACCTAAAGAAAAATATGCTGCTTTCCCATATAAATGCAGCAGCACAAGTCAAAGGAGGGGAAAAAGCACCTCTTTTATTTAATAAATATATAGAATAATATGGAGTTCTACTTATGCAGTAGCTCTTCATCAGCTGCAGCCCACAGCCTCTCACAACACTTATTAATAGAGCTCCAAGAGCATTGCTTTCTCAGCTTGTGCATAATTCAGACAGAAAAAAAATAATTTCAGGATAAAACAAATCCCATTCTTTAAAAAGAAAAAAACCCACAAAGTAATAAATGGAGCAAAAGCATCGTTTGGAGGTAAATAATACTCTCAGTCTCGGCTTCCAATGTTTCCTTTAAGGGATTCTTTAGTAAAGGGCTTTTTGCTCAAATGGCACCATTGAAATTCAAAATTCCATTCAAATCCGCAAGGTGAAAGATTTAATTCTGCAAAGCAGAAAAAGGGGCAATGCAAGCGCTTGTCAGAATTGCTGTTTGTCTCATTTCTGCACAAATAAATTGACAATACCAGTAATAAACATTCTGGGTTTTTATTAAACCACAAGAATAAACCTTCTGGCCTCTAATTCTGAATGTCTCCCACGGAGAAAAGAAGTTTTAGCTGTAAAATGCTGCCCAGTTTTTCTCTACACTCTTCCCTGCCTAGGAATGTTTGCAGAGGAGACACTTTTTTCTGACATCCAGCATCCAGAGCTGCAGGAGAAGAGTTTTTCTGAGCAAAGTGGATGATTCAGAACTGGAAATGGAGCACAAATGCACTCCACAGAAATAAATCACTAAAATCATGACATTTCCACAGAAAGGTGTTTTCAATATTATCTCTATTTAGCAGTGAGAATTTCAAAACTGCAGCAAATGATGCAGCAGCCAGCAGTCTGTGCCAAGGCTCTCGTGGTCCTTAGTGCAATTTTTTGAGGGAAAACTCAGCCAAATGCCCATTTTGCCTCTGAGAAGTGGCTTTTTGGTGGCAATGGCTGTTAGAAATCAAAGTTCTGGAGCGGTGTCTGCTCTGAGAGGCAGAATTTCTCCTGGGCTGCGTCCCTTGCACTGTGCTGTGCCTTTTTTGATCCCTCCAGAGAGGCCACTATTAATTAGCACAACCCCTGCAAATGCAGAACTTCCAGCTCCTCTTTGTGGGTCACCCAAACTGGACAGGAATCCTGGATTAATCACAGAATCCCAGAACGGTTTGGGTGGGAAGGGACCTTAAGATCACCTCATTCCCACCCCCTGGGACACCTTCCACTGTCCCAGGGTGCTCCAAGCCCCACCAAGTACAGAGGGACAATCCCTGCCCTGGCCCTGCTGGCCAAACTATTGGTCACCCAAGCCAGGTGCCAGTGGCCTTCTTGGCCACCTGGGCACACCTGGCTGCTGCCAGCCCTCACCCTCAGGACCTTTTCCATGAGCAAGTCCCTTCTGGAGTACAGAACCAAGGGGCTGATGGATAAATTGTCACTCCTCCTCTTTCCAGAACAGCAGAGCTACAAATGCCACTTCATGGTGCACCCCTGGCCCTGAGGGCTCAACTCCAGCA
Organism: Aleadryas rufinucha; assembly: GCA_013397815.1. Classification (NCBI taxonomy): domain Eukaryota; kingdom Metazoa; phylum Chordata; class Aves; order Passeriformes; genus Aleadryas; species Aleadryas rufinucha. The sequence goes on along the minus strand of VZTH01006385.1, from coordinate 2,831 downwards.
GGAGTTGGAGCTCCAAGTGTAGGGAGGATGCTCAGCATCTTCCAGGCTGCCAAACCAGTTGTGTACAGCATTGACATCATCCTTATGGGAATTCAGAGCTGTTGGCTCTTCCCAGAACTGGTTTCTCAAGCCTGGGGTTAAAATCCATTCCCTCCTCAGCACAAATCAGCTTGGCAGTGAATATTTCCACCACTGTTACTTTTCTGGCCCAGAAAAGGTTAAACAGCTCTCTTCACTGACAGTAAGAGCAGCTCAGTCTATTATGCTGCAAATTGATTGTTTTGTTAATTATATGCTGGCACTCCGAGCTTGACAGATTTTCCAGATACATTTCTGTCTTTTTATACACACACACACGTGTGGGGATAGTTATAGAGACAGATATGGTTTGGGTTTTACAAGTTCAGCACCAAACTGCAGGCAGAAATGACCCTGGCCAGGCTTGAAATTAAAACCACGAGTTCCTGAAATACTTTCTTCGAGATATTCTTCAACACATCCCCCTCTCCCCACCTCCTTGTCACCCCCTCCTCAGGAAGTTAGGAAGGAAATACTAATGAGCTCCAGCAGCAGGCACGTCTGTGCTCTGTGCTGCTCTCCACTGACAGATCCTGTGCAGAAATTGGGTCACACTCACAGATGCTCAGAATAACCAATGCATTGTGCTTTGCCTGCAGCTCTGGCAGAGGAAGAGCGAGGGATCTCACAGCAAAGGAGGGCCCAACACAGCTCCTCGCAGCTTTAAGGGTGCTTGAGCGGAGCTCTTTAGCAGCGAGAAAGATTTATGAGGTTTTCTATGAAATCTTCCAATATCTGGCTGGTAGAAAAATAATTCTGCCCTTTTTCCAAGGCTGAAGGATCACGAATAAGTTGTTAACTTCAGAAAGGTGGTAATGCTGGAAAAAGACTTTTCACAAGGACGTGGAGTGACAGGACAAGGGAAATGGCTTTAAGCTGAAGGAAGGCAGGTTTGGATTAGATATTAGGAAGAAATTCCTCCCTGAGCCCTTGGACAGGCTGCCCAGAGAAGCTGTGGCTGCCCCTGGATCCTGGAAGTGTCCAAAGCCAGGTTGGATGGGGCTTGGAGCAACCTGGGATAGTGGGAGGTGTCCCTGCAGGGATTTGGAGCAAGATGATCTTAAAGGTCCCTTCCAACCCAAACCCTTCTGCAATTCCATGGTTCTATGATGTTCCTCTACCACATCCATCCACTCTTCACACCCTCAATCTTCTCCAAAACTGAAACTGGAGCACCTCCTTTAGTGAAAATGTGGTGGCATCATTGAGAACTTCACAGGCTACAGAGCTGCTGATGCCTTCAGGGGTTTAGGCCTGGATTTTCAGAACCGAAGCATTTTCAGATCGTGATGATGGACTTTTCTGTTGGCCACACTTGAACATGTGGCTCTTCACATGATGCTCACGCTTTCCCTTCTTTTCAGATCAAAAAATCCTACATGGTGCTACCCCACAACTACAGGGGCGGCATTGGTACCACAGAACTCCAGCAGGATGGGCTGGATGAGTTCTGGGAGGAGAAGGGGACGGTCTGCACCATCAGGAATGAATAAAGGGCATCCAGGAGATGCTTCTTCCTAATCCAGCTCCATCTGTGGAGCAAGAACGAGTGTAAAAAGGGCTCCAGAGAACCAGATATCATTTGAAAGGAGGTGTGGAGGAGCAGGTGGCATCTGTTCCTGGTAACAGCTCTGCAGAACCTTAAAATTATTCAAACAGGAAGCTTGGCCATTTATCCCAAACCAGGGAGACACCAAAATACCTCATGTAAAAGCACATTAATGGGTTTCCCCTTTTTGCTCTTCCAGGATAATAATTTTGGTCAGATTCTGCGCTTGTCCAGAGGTGAAATTCCAAAACACTGGAGGTGCCCACCGTCCTAGGCCTAAACCATCCCACACATCCTGCCACTGGGAATTATCCAACCTTGGGGCAGATCTCTGCGTGGAATTCTGAAACAGCTGTTCAAGCTGAAGGCCTGGACCACATTCAGAAGTTCCAGCAGTGGGAACAGGATGGTTTGAACATCCCAAGGATATTCAGAATTCTCAAGAGCTCTTGTAGGTAGCCTGGAGGAGATAGGGAGGACAAAGGATTGACTCTCTGAAGGGAAAAGATAAAAAATATAACTATCAGTAATTTCCAATAGATGGCTCCCAAAGTCTGGAGGTGATGGGAATAAAGAGTACAAGCACCAGGTTATTTCCACAACCAGTAATTCCATCCTGTCAGGGTTACAGAGCCAACGAGGGGATAACCTCATCCCAGATCCCACAGGTGACAGACAGCACAATGGGGAACACATCCTGCACACAGCTCCAAGATCCAGCACAGCACCTCTGACAGCAGACAAATAAACTCTGGGACCAGCCATTTTTAAACTAATATAATGAATATTTATAACAAATGCATTCTGATGGCTTCTTGTCCTCACTGGCAGGTGCTGAAAATTCCTTGACTTACGGTGAGCACAGTTTAGCACCAACCAGAAAATCAGTGTGGTGTCAACATTATCCTCCTGCTAAATCCAAACCACAGCACTGTACCAGCTGCTAGGTGTGGGAATCCAGAGTGCAGAGAAGTCTCTCTGCCTGTTTTGAAGGGTCCTACCCCCCTGGACAGCACTGCCTTTGACCTTTGTCCATGGAGAAAGTTACCAACGTAGTGGGAAGAATTAGAATCAACTCATGTGTGAACTAGGTGATGGAATATTATGTAACATTGTCACAGGGTAAAAAATCTAGAGTTTTTGGGTTTGTTTATACAGTAAATAGATTATAGCAAACACTTCAAAATGGAGAACAGTTGTTGTT
>VZTH01006384.1:4367-61819 GCA_013397815.1 Aleadryas rufinucha | reverse complement strand
CGGGGGGAGTGGGGGGGGGGGCGGGGGGGGGGGGCAGGAAGTGGCAGTGCCACCGGGAGACACGGTGACAGGGTGGGGACACGGCCACCGCAGCCTGAGCCTACCGCCCGCCGGGGCCGCACCCAGCCCGCCGCGGGGTGCCGGTCTCAGGGTGGCTATTTTGGGATGTCCATCTCGGGGTGGCTATTTTGGGGTGCAGGCAGTCCCTACCAGCGGAAATGTGGCGAGGAGGGGGGAGGACAGCAGGGCACAGGGCCCCTCCATCGCCCCCGATTATGCCCTCCGCAGCCGGATGGAGCTGACAGCACCGAGCCCGCCAGCGCTGGGCATCACTCCCACACTGCGTCCCCTTCCCCAGGGCAGGGACACCCCAAAACCCTGCCAGGGGAGAGGGGGGCCGGCAGCACCAGCGTTGTGCAGGACAATGGCTCTGGCAAGGGACCGGGGGCACGGTGGGGACAGTCCGCAGCCAAGCGAACGAGGCGTGTCCCTGTCCCTGTGGAAGAGCCGCTGCCCGCAGCCAAGCCAGGCCTGCGGCAGCCGCGGGGGCCCAGCCCTGCCCGGACAGCGGCGGCAGCCCCTGAACCCACCTGCAGAATTAATTTAAACTCTATTACTAAAGGACTCTCGGGCTGCCCGAGAGCTCCGGGGGCTCCTCGTGCCAACCCAGAGCCGGTGGCCGGGAGAGGCCCCGGAGCATCTCCCCAGGAGCCAGCCCGTGTGAAACGGGGCTTTCCTCCTCTCCATCTCTGAAGCTGCAGGTGGGAAGCGGGACAGGGGAGTCGGGGGGTCTTAAGGGACACAGGGGGTCCCCGCAGAGCTAAACGGCACCTTGGCCCCTGATGGGAGACACAGCCCCCGGAGCCGGGGCTGCTCCAGCCCTTCGGAGCAGCTGGAGCAGCTGCAGTTGGAAGAGAGCGGCATTTGCCCAAAGCCCTGGCAGAGCTCTGCGGGGTGGGAAGGGTTTAGCTGAGCCCGGATCAGCTCCGTGCCCCGGGAGAGGAGGACACCGGACTCAGGGACAGCTGCTCCTCCTCGGGAGGTCTCGTCCCCGGCTGGCAGCAGCATCTGAACCCAGCTGGAGCCCACACCAGACCCCCTCAGGGCAGTTATAATTCTTTCTTCTGTCCAATTACTTAATTTCCTGTTTCTTTCAGCACTTCCGCACCATCCCTCATCAGCCACCTCCTCCCAGGGCCACCGCCAAGGAAGGGCAGGTGGCGCCCTGGACCCCGACCCTGCTGGCACACAGGGGTTTGGATTTTTTTCCTTTAACCAAACCAGGGCTTTTGGTTAGGAAAGGAGGGGCTGGTGCTCTACACAGCAGTTCCACACCACCACACACCATCGCAGCTTTTTCCACAAATCATTGGTTTATTAGAAAGGTTTCTTTCCCTCATTTTACAGCATATATATATATTTATATATATATCTTATGTGACAAAGTTAAATACAGTCTGTTTATGCTCGTTAAGTAATGACAGGTTAATTATTTTAGCGCTATCCTGAAGTCCAAAAACAATCCCTGCCCACAGCGTGATGGGGCTGGACACGGACGGGCCCTACGAAGCTGAGCTCTGACAGTAACACTGAATTGTTCGGTATTTACAGGAAATTGAGTCCCTTTTTTGTGACTGTTGTCACTCTGACCTGCTCCAATTTCTTGTTTACAGTGAGGGAGCTCAGGGCGTTTTGATCCTTTGACTCTGCCTGGTCTCGTGCTGTGCTCCAGGAGGGGACAGGGAAGAGAGGATGAGGATGGGGAAGGGGAGAGGGGTGTCACTGCATCCCCCCACTGCTCTGAAATCCCCCCTCCAGCGGTGGGGCCCCAAGGGCTGTGACACCTGCAGTGCCCTGTGAGCAGGGACAGCAGCAGCTCATCCCCTGCGCTGGGGCGGGGGAGCTCCCACGGGCAGTGCCACCTGCAGCGGGGTGATGCTGGGAGAACAGGGAAACCCCTTCTGGAGTAACTCGGGCTGACCCTGTGTATGGGATGGGAACAGTCCTCCTGCACCAGCAGGGTCTGCACATTACTGCTTCCAAAGGAGGGGAAAAGGAAAGGAAAAAGGAAAAAAAAGGGCTATCTGTACTCTGGGAGCACCCCGAATTCGTGCTGCTCCCCAGGCTGCTCCAGTGTCCATTCCTATGGCAGGGAGGAACGCAGCATTACCTGCCAGAGTCACTGCTACCCCACACCCCTCACCTGCCCAAGTCTCACCTGTTGGTTTTTTTTTTCTTCTGCAAAATTCTAAATGAAGAATTTTTTTTGTTTTGTTTTTACATTTTATAGTACATAAAAACTTCAAAAATACATGAGCTTGATAAAATATACATGCTTAGTTGTTCTGCATCTAGCTGAAACTATAAATTGAACCTTTACAAGTGTCTTGAGTCACCTACAGCAAACATATTTACACAGAAGCCACCAGAACAAGTACCACTAAGAACTGGCTGTAAAAAATATTATTGCGATATACTACAAATGTAACCTTTGATAGGAGCTACAAAAAGCAGCATCTTTGTTTACAGAGTTCAGTGCAATTCTTTACATTTAAAAAAAAAATCCTATAAATTAATAAGGAAACCATCAGTGTTACAGAGGAAAGAACACGCTTTACACTCCAGCCACGCTCCCCTGTCCTCTGTATTGCTTCAATGCCTAATAGGATTTTCCTTCTCTCTCCCATCCCAGTGCCTCTCTCCCAACACCACAGAAGATGGAATTCAGAGTGATTTTTTCCCCGCTTTCAGGAGAAGAGTGGTCAAAGCCCAGACTGGAATCCCAACCCCTAACCCGAGAACCTCTCTCCAGTCTGGGATATCCAGGCACCGTCCTGGCACGGGAGAACGCAGATGCAGGATGGAGAAGGATGGGAGGTCTGGGCACACACACAGAGCTCCTCCTCCTCTTTACACCAAGATCTTGCTTCCACCTTTGCTGCTCACACCAAGAAAAACCCACGTGTACAGCGACAGGGGCCAAGGAACCTCCTGCAATGCCTGAAGACTGAGGCCTCCAGCCCCTCTGCAGCCGACAGCTCCCGATGTTCCATCGCCGATTACAAGCTGGATTCAATCATGCTATTTTAATTAGATGACCTCATTAAAAGGATTTTTAGAGAACCTATTAGTGTGTATGAAACCTCATTTATCATATACAAGGCGGCAGAAGGAAGATGACCAAGTGTAAGGGGAGAAAAAGCCTTTCCAAGTGCCTCGCTGTTCCAAAGGTGAAATGGTTCTTCAGGAGCGGTGCTGCTGCGTGCACGGAGGTGTCGGAGCGAGACATCCCTGGGAGTGGATACAGCCAACAGCCCAGCCCTCGAGCCTCCGGCTTCTTTGGCTGCTCAAGAGTGAAAGGAAGTGCTCAGGCCTCACCTGCCCGCTGGCTCGACTCCAACCCCTTCCCAAAATGCCAAATATTCTCCTTCCTCCGAGGTTCCTTCATTTTGTCCTTCATGTGCCGTGGCTGGGTGGATGCTGCAAGTCCTGTCCTGAGAAAATGGGGTGCAGCAGGGGGTGGAGGTGCAGGGCCGTGGCGGCGGCGGCAGCCGCGGGCCTGGGAGCCAGGAGGGTCGGGTAGAGAGCGTGAGGGACCGGGTGGAAGGTAAAGGGGCCCGGGTGGATGGCGGACGCCGGAATGATGTGGATGGGGTGGCTGGCCAGGAACGTGGCGGGGTGCCCCGGAATAATCGAGTGGGTCAGGTGGGACAAGGAAATGGGCGTCAGGTGTGGCTGGGGGATGTGGTGGACCTGAGCGAGGGGCTGCGGGTGCGGGTGGGGGTGGATGCCGATGGCGGCGGCGGCGGCGGCGGCGTGGTGCTGCAGGATGGCGTGCTGCACCGTCGTGATGGACGTGGCCGACGCCGCCGCCGGCTGCTGGATGTGGATGGGCTGGAGCGCGGGCGCGGCCGGCGCCAGGGCGGCCGAGGCGGGGAAGGCCTTGACTTGCTTGGCCAGCAGCTGCTGCTGGATGTGCTGCTGGGCCGCCTGCTGCAGCTTGCTGTACTTCTCCATCTCCTCGGGGGTGAAGGTGATGGGCTGGCTCTCCAGCGGGGCTAGAGAGGAATCCTCTCCCCCTTCCTGATCCCCTTCCATGCTCGGCTCCCCGCTCTGAGGCATGTAGCCAGGAAAGTGCTCGACATCTGGAACTAAGGGCATCATACTGGTTTCCACTGGGACCGGCTGGTTGCCCCCGTCCATAGGCTCCAGCCCATCACCATCGCTCTGATCCGAGAGGAAGTTGTGCGGCATGACCAGATCTCCGGAGCCAAAGCACTCGGGAAGCGCCGGCGCGTCCAGGGGAAGGGACGGCATCTCCACGGCAGCTTCGTCACGTTTCTGCTCATCCAGAGGTTTGTCCTGAATTACCATCACCACATCTTCCAGGAGAGACTGGCCGGCCAGCTGACCCTCCTCCATGCCCTGGGAACCATCCTCAGCATCCGACAGCTCCTGCTCCTCGCCCCTCTCCAAGCCAGACTCCTCGTATCTTTTGGAGTTTGGTTTCCGAATGGTTGGCAGCTTCCCAATTAAAGGGAGAACTGGTTTGTTGCCTAAGGAAGGAGGAAGTTTGGGGCCGAAGTAGCCCTGGGGAGGATCTTTGAGCTTTATGCCCACCTTGTTTGCCCCTGACAGCATCTCGTCAGTGACGCAGGGCTTCTTCTCAACCTTCCTGGACTGCACCTTTTCCAGGAGCAGCTTTGCAGTGACAGAGTTCCTCTCCTCAGGACTGCAGTCCCCTTCCGAGGCCCGCCCCGTGCCAGAGCCGCTGCTGTTCTGGGAGAGGGAGCCAGATCCTTTCAGATCCTCTCCTTTGCCATCCTCTTTCTTCAGCAGTGACCCTTCACCTCGGCCTGTCCGGAAATAGTGGGGAGATTGGGAGCGATAGATCTTGGACCTGATGAAGTCCCTTCTGCCAGACCTTCGCTCCTCGGGGCTCTCGTGGCCCCGCGAGCCCTTCCGTGACAGGGACCTCTGCGAGTGGCTGCGGGTGCTGCGGCTGCGGTCCCGGCTGTAGCTGCGGCTGCGCTTCCAGCTCCGGCCCGTCACGCTGCGGCTCCTCCTCTTGCTGCGACTGCGGCTGCAGCTGCTGCTGCGGCTCCTGCCCCGGCTCCTCGATCTCGACCTGCCTCGAGGGTGGGTTCGGCTCCTGCTCCGGCTCCTGGACCTGCTCCTGCTCGAGCTGTAGTCATCTTCCGACGAGGAGTATTTGCGCCGCTTCGAGCGGTGGTTTGAGCTGTTGTAGTCGGAGTCGTCCTCCGAGTCCTGGGAGCGCTTGGAGTGGCAGCGGGAGCGGTCGCTGTAGTCGCTGTAGCTGTCGTCCGAGTAGCTCCTGCGGCGGCTGTAGCGGCTGTGCTCTGAGGACGCGTCCGAGCTGCTGGAGTAGGACCTGTGCGAGGAGTGCCTGCGGCCCGAGCGGGAGCGGCTGCGGGAGCGCTCGCTGCCCGAGTCGTAGTCGTCGCTGTACTGCGACGGGGACTTCTGGCGGCAGTGCTTGCCGGGGGAGCCCTCGTCGCTGTCGTAGTCGCCGCTGCTCTGCCGGCTCCGGCGGCCGCTCCGGGCCTGGGACAGAGCTGGGCAGCGCCTCCTCACACCGGGCACCTGCTGCAGCTCAGCCTTGTGTTTTTTGCTGCCGTGCTCCTGGCAGGAGTTACCCCCGTCCTCTTTTTTACTGCTGCTTCCCTCCTCAGCAGACAGGGATTTCCTCTGGGACTCCTGGGAGCATCGCTTTTTCTTCTGGAAATGGCTGCAGTCTTCAGACAGCTCAGGTTTCAGTGCCCGGTCTGACTCTGTCGAAAGGGAGGATTTACCTTTTTTGTGCCTGTGCCTTTTCCGTTTCTTGGGTTTCTCTTCCCCTGGCTCAGCTTTCCGGGCTTTCTCCTCAGCTTCCTCCTTGTGTTTGCGTTTGTGTCTGCTGGACTTTTTGTGCTTCTTTTTCTTTTTGTGTTTATGGGACCTTCCAGATTTGCTTTTACCCATTACACTCTTACTGCTGTCCTCCCCCTCTCCCTTACCGACACTTCCCAGACCAGACTCCTGCTTGCCCTGGGATTTGTTTTCCGTTTTCTGAGCAGAGCTGTTCCCTACACTTTCAGCCTCCTTGGTTTTGCTCACCTCACCAGGTTCTGTGCTCTGAGCGTTGTCTTTACAAAGCCCACCTGGATCCTTGGATTTGTCTGCCCCTTTCCCTTTCGCATCCTTGTTCCGGGAGAGCTTGAAGTCGAAGTACAGGGGGTTGCAGCTGTAGGACACAGAGGGCTCAGCTTTGGTGAAGATGAGCAGCTCTGAAGGCCACTGCAGCGTCGTGCTCTCATCCTTACTCAGAACAGGGAAAAAAGGTCCCGTGGGGTGTTTTGGTCCCTCAGAGCCATCTCTGCAGCCTGAGGCAGGAGGAGGAGCTTCTTTAGCAGTGTCTGGCTCGGGGGGGTTGCTCTCTGAAAGGTGTTTGCTCTCCTGTGTATTTTCATTCTCTGGGATGTCTTTTCGTTCTGTTTTGCCCTGCTGAGCTGCACTTTCAGTAGTAGTCTGCTCCTTCTGCTGCCCCGTGCTCTCAGCAGCCTTTTCCGTGTGCTTGCCTGGTTTGGGTTTGGGGGAACTCCCCTTTTTCACTTCGTGCGCGTTTTTTTTGTTCACATTTTCAGCTTCCGTTTGCTCCGTAGCCTTCATGAAAAGCAGGAATTGAAAGTTGGGCTTTACTTTACAGTGGGCTGGGGGGATGTAGTGGTAATATTCTGGTTCCACGGCCATTGGTCCATCTTCTCGCCTCATCTTCTTCAGTTTGGATAAGGTGCTGGCCAGAGCCCCGCTGTCCTTGTCGTGCTGGTCATCATCCTCCGCCTTGCCATCAGAATTATTGGTGCCTTCACCCTCCCCAGATTTCTGCAGGCTGCCGGCCTCTGAGGAGCCCCTCTCATCACCTTTTGCCCCGTCTGCAGAACTGGACTCCTCTGCATGGTCCTTGAAAACAGAAGCGATGGTCTCCAGCTTCACTGGGGTCTTCTTGGCGAAGGAAAAGGACACCCCGATCTTCTGCAGTGGGGTTCCCAGAGAGCTCTTAATGCCAAAGCTGATGGCCTGTGCCCCCTGAGCGGGCGTCTGGCCTGGCATCACAGTGCCTTGTCCAGTGTTCAGGAAGCCTCTGTCCGTGGTCATCTCTGTGGCCTGGCTGGAGCTCGTCTGGATGAAGGAGCCGCTGTTGGCTGCGGAATCGTCGTCGTCTCCACCTTCCTCGTCCACAGCCACCGTGGTGGTCCTGAACATGGGCCCACTTCCAGGAGCACTGTGGAATAGGGAGAGAGAGAACACAGCTGACTGGTGTCCCTGTCCCCCTGCAGGAGGATCCAGCCCTCAGCTGAGACAATCTCACACAGTTCAAGTGCTCTTCTACCCAGACACGTGCATTAAAATATCATTATACAGCCACTCAAAGTTTTTAATGATATAAAATTCCTGAAGAAAATGTATTGCTGGATAAAGCAACTGGGGGATGCTCTGCGTGATCAGTTTAGTGAATTTGCTCCTACCAAAACAGCATGGCTCCTACCAAAACCACACCAAACACCAGTGTGAAGCTTTGCTCTCAAAACCCGTGCAGTGTCCCAGAGCAGGAACGCCAGCCCAGCCCAGGGCTGCAGCCCCCCAGGCTCCAGGGGTGCTGGGGACCACCCAGACTCACCACTCAGGCTGCCTCCTCTGCTCAGCCAGCTCGTGCAGGCGCCGCAGGGCTTTCTCCTGCTTCCTCTCATCTTTCCGGGATCTCGACGAGACATTGCGAGCAAATTCCCTTTGCTTGAGATCTTTCAACCTCTGAGGCAAAAGAAAGCAGGGATGGATCAGATCAAAGCTGTTTGTGGTTTATCCAAGAGCAGCTCTTTGCTGTAGCACTGGAAATTGCGGTGTCAAGCCCCTCCCCAGGGACATTTATTGAGCCAGGATGGAGCAACAGCATCTTAGCTCAACAAACCCCATGGAGCACATTGCCATCCTCCCAGCAGCTGAAGGAAAAGACAACTGGTGGTCACTTTTGGCTATGACTTCATGTTCTGTGTATACCCCTTTCCAATCAACATTACTGGTTTTCTTTAGCATGGACAACAAAGCTGATTTTGAAGCAACAAGCAAATTCTGGAAGGAAAAGGGGAAAAGAAGAAGGATTGTTTACTTTGCTGCTCTTGCAGGGTGCAGATGTACTTGACAAACAGTGCATGACACAAGTCAAGAGCACGGGCCAAAGGACAGGAGGGATTAGCTGGTGCCAGAGGTACCCAGGAATGACATCTGACAAAAGCAATGTACCATTACATTGGAGAAGGAGCCAAAAATCCCATGCAAATGATTTTGTGAATAAATCCAGAATACAACATACACCACAACCAGTTACTTGTTTTCCTGACAGTAGTCCTGAGGGGGTCTCTCAAGAAACAAACTGCTCTAAAGGCAGGAGGGTCTCTTGGGGTTGAATACTCTGGGGGGCAGAAGCACCAAGTTCCCCAGAAATCTTATCACGAGGGAGCAAACCCAATCCCAAGGAATTTCAAACATCCTAACATCACTAAGGAAGTCTAGGTAGCCAATTCTAATAGAAAATAAACATCCAAGACTTCAGAACATTTCGGAAAGTCCTTATCCCAGAGCACTAGGAGAAGAGGCTGCTGGTTTTCCTCGGAATATATGTGGATATTCCCAACGTTTTTTTAGAGTGCTCTACAGAAGTTTAAGTAACAGAAAGCAACAAAGACAGACCTCTACCATCCTAAAGGGACTCATTGTCCTTTTTTAGTGCACAATTCAAAACCCTTTCAAAGGGCCCAGTTCCAGAACGCATCCTGTACTCAGTTTTTGGAAAAAGTTTCATGTTTTTCAGGCATTTCATGCAGGGCCTGAGAGACTAACGGGACTCAGAGCAGGAGTCACTTTGGAACAATTCTTGTACAGGATGTACAAATCACTGGTGAATTCTAAATACTTCTGGTTGGCTGACTCTGCCTCTTTCCTGGAGCAGAGTCAGACTGCTACACACAGAAACAGTGGATCTGGAAACCAACCCAAAGCTCAAATTAGAGGAATTAAGCTGGCCCAATGTAAAGAGAACATTGCTTTGTGAAAAATGGGGAGATTGGACAAGACAGAGGATTCTCTTACCTAATTGTATTTACTAAATGTGGTTGATTGTTACCAAAATCAGAGGGGAGGACACACAAAAAAGATACAACTATAGACACCAGTAGAAAGAAACTCACTCTTGTGATCTGGACTCCCAAATTAGAAGGGTTTGCTTTCAATACATCAGCTGAAAACGTCACATCACAAAGAAAAAAAGAAAGTAAAAATATAACAAGAGTGGAAGAGAGGAAAAAAAAACCAAGCAAGCATTACTAGAGAGCTGTGGGGGAGTGTGCCAGCTATTCTACAGAGCGGGAGCGGAGCCAGCGGAGCCACGGGACCGAGCCGGGGGCTGGAGCAGGGGGACACACATGGACACGCACGGACACAGCAATGATCCCACCTGGAACAGCAGAGCTATTTTCACCAGGACAAGTAAAGGGCTCAAGGGTTTTGTGGTGTATGTTAAATGCTGAAGAGTAAATTTTTTTCCAAGAGGAAGGAAAAAAAAAATAGATGGACTGAGCAATGCTATCAGCTTTTTCATGCTGATTTCGAAAGCGTGTCTGAAATGCTCTGGGAAGTTACAGCCACCAACAGCTGACAAAACTATTTAATGGGGGCTGATGCCAAGTCTCGAGATCACTCATCCATTTGGAAAAAAGTATGACCCAGCTATTTACACCAGACGTGAACTGTGACCTTTTCCTCTCCAGAGGAAGGTGCAATGGTGCACTCAGAGGCCCCTGTGCCCCCAGGCATGGTCCTGATCATCCCTCGGGATACAAACTGGGCTCAGAGCTGTCGGGGACGATGCAGCTGCCCCCAAGCTCTCCTGCCTCCATTACATGGCAATTTGAATGCAGACAGAATTAAATGCCCATTATTAAACGCTGACCTTCGTGTGTCTCTGCTCCCCCAAACCTCCCACTCTCAACACTTCAAATTTAGAAGTGTGAAGCAAATGAACTACCCCAAAGCACTGTAAATCCAGAACATGCACCACAGCAACTCCCAGCTGCGCCCAGACCTGGGCCCTTTAGGATGACAAACCACTGGCCCTGGTGTCAAGACTGCTGAGAATTTGGTACTTCCAAAACTGGGGAAGAGCTTTACAAAACTGGTTTTACGAAGGACCAAGAGATCTCAAGGCTGAGTTTCTTTTTGTCACACAGGAGTCAGGGAGAAAAAGGGTCTTGCTGGGGAAGTACAGGATAGAAAAGCTCCACAAATGCACCATGCCAGCTCCTCAGGAATGTAAAATATGGAACAGAACATGGCTCAGCGTTTGAGACTGACCTAAACCAACACACCTATCAACAGAAATTACTCCAAGTCTGCAAGAGACCTGGCTGAACTGCATTATCTTCCCTAAATGCATCCTGGGGTAGGGAAAGGCAGGAAAACAGGAGCTCACGCTGCTCATCTCTAAGAACAACCTGCTGCAGGAATGAAAAATACCCAGAACTTTTCAAAATAACCTCTAACGCTCCCCCCTCACTTATTGTTTCAAATATGTCACTGAATCCAGTGATTCATCCCCTCAAAGAGTGGGTAACCAGTTCACTACAGCCATGCCCACCCTACTCCCCAGTCCTGACTGGGAGGAAGCAATTCAAAGCCTGAAGTACAATTTCACAGGGTGAAGGGAGCACGTGGAGCACTGAAATGCTGCTCACACACTCCAGGTCTCAGCCTGCCCACCAAATCATTTGAACTAAACAGATATTTAAGCTCAGCTTACACTAAAGAAATTTCCATCTAATCCTGAGGAAAGTGTTCATTATTCTAATCCCCCAAAATCCCTAAATGACTTTTTGGACCACACCATATGTGTGGGTGTGAGGGAGGCTGGATGGGCATGGAACTGCCCCGTTCCCAGTACCACAGAGAAATTCCAGCAAGGATTTAACACAGCCACTCAACCATCCTCAGGGAGCTTCTCCCCTCCTAAAGGAGCCCTGGGAACTCATACTTTTGGGGTGAATCCTCCCTTTTTAAGTCTTCCCACTGTGCTTAGCAAGACAATGATTTTTTCAACAGGATTAGAGCCACCAAACCTGTATGAAATCAAACACATGCTTCATGCTACTACAGGATTTCAAAATTAAGGGGCATTTTTTTCTCCCTGGGCAATGTGTTTTCTGAGGAAGCCGCAGCTTATCTAAGCAGCAACGTCTTTTCAAACTGGAGGATCATGGGGACCATAAAGCCAAAGAATATTCTGCTGGTTTATTACTTCAGCTGTCAGAAGGGCCACACTGCAGTGACCAGCAGTGACACAAATCACCAGCACTTACATAAAATTTCTCCAGATTTCCACATGCTGTAGGCAGTGCTTCACTACCTCCAGCCTTCCTGGGGTTTATTAATAGCTGCCACCCCCCTCAGCTTTGGAACAAAGAACTGTATTTTAAGTTTCCAGCCTTGTTTCTAACAAAATTCCGAACTCGTCTCCTCATTTCCACAGGAGTGCAAATCGAGCTCCTAAAGAGCAGGTTTGGTATCAAATCTGCAGCTACCTCTGGACTCCAGCACAAAGAGGCCACAGTGCTGGATTATCTCCCAGTCCCTGCATGGCTCAGGAGGGGCCAAACTGGCAAACACCACTAGTACCTTCCAATTCTCACAAATCAGCTTAAACCAGCTGCACTACAGCACTGCTGAAAAGCTCCTGAGAGCCCATCCCAGGCACAGAAAAGTGGGGAAATCAAGGGGGGTGAGCAGGAGTCAGGAACTGCTGCAACAGGAAAACCACTGGATCATCACAGAATGTCCCAAGTAGGAAGGAACCCCCAAGGATCATCCAGACCAACTCCTGGCCCTGCACAGACACCCCAACAATCCCACCCTGGGCATTCCCAAGAGAGGTGTCCCAACGCTCCTGGAGCTCTGGCAGCCTCAGGGCCATGAAAAAACTCAGCACACACCAGATGTTGCCAATGAGATGGTACCAGGTAAGACCTCCCCAGCATCCAGCTGGGGTGCAGAGCTTTACAGGCTCAGGATCAGCAGTAAATGGATTTTCTCCATTTAAGGTGACAAAGCCACACAGCATCACTGAACTGAGGCCCACTGAGAGACATTCTTTGCCTGAAAGTGCAGAGCAGAAAGAGCCCCTGTTATTCTCACAAGACAAAAGCACTGTCACACTGCGTCACCAGACGTGAAGATGTCAGACTTTCATGCCAAACCTCATATTGAGACGGGTCAGAGCAGATCCACCTCTGGGGCTTGAGACAGGAGGCAGCTCCCATGACATCAGAGCCCCCTCCTCCCCTGCCATTGTTCTCATGTCTCTCTGCCAACCCACATTAAATAAAATAAT
Organism: Aleadryas rufinucha; assembly: GCA_013397815.1. Taxonomy (NCBI): domain Eukaryota; kingdom Metazoa; phylum Chordata; class Aves; order Passeriformes; genus Aleadryas; species Aleadryas rufinucha. The sequence continues at coordinate 49,386 of VZTH01006384.1, read as the reverse complement.
AATCACGTACTTTTCATTCTGTGCCAGCAGATTTCTGGCTTTCTGAACTTTTGATGTCTGTTCAATTCTTTGCCCCAAAAGCTTCTGGGAGTGAACGACACCATTAAACACAAGCTCAAAGGATGGCAACCTTGATCATTTTATTGAAGTGAGAACACAAGCCTGGCTTATCTTTGGTCATCAACATTCTTTGCACGCTCATAAATGAAATTAAAAGAACAGAGGGGAAATGGCTTGCAAATGCTGTTTTATTTAATCTTAATTTCCTCTCTGGGAGGAATCAATATTTTTCTTAGCTGGGTTAAGAAAAATATAGAATGGGTTGGGTTGGAAAGGACCTTAAAGCTCACCCAGTGCCCCCCCTGCCATGGGCAGGGACACCTCCCACTGTCCCAGGCTGCTCCAAGCCCCGTCCAGTCTGGCCCGGGACACTGCCAGGGATCCAGGGGCAGCCACAGCTGCTCTGGGCGCCCTGTGCCAGGGCCTCACCACCCTCACTGGGGAGAATTTCCTCATCATCTCTAATCCAAACCTATTCCGTTTTCAGCTAAATCCATTCCCCTTTGTTTTATCGCTCCGTGCCCTTGTCCAAAGTCCCTCTTCAGTTCTCTTGTAGCCCCTTTATTGTTAATTGATGGGTTTTCTGAGGGTAAAGCATCTCTGGAGTAGAAGAACCTCCCATGAAACACCAAGTAGCTCAGAGATTCCCTCCTCAGTCTTCTCCATTCAAACTGTACTTGGAGGCCCAAGGTTTCAGAAGTCTCCCCAAAATACAAAGTTCAAGGTTTGCATTCAGAGTATTCCTCAACCCAGCAGTGACTCTCTTTGTAATTTTATTGTGCTTGAACAGATCCCTCCCCCTTGGCTTGAGAAGCAAAGATGCAGCTAATTAGGGCACAAAGAGAACTGCACATCTATACTTTCAGTTCTTAGTTCCACCCTCTTTCCCAAAGAACTTCTTTATGGAATACATTCCCTTTGTCCTTTTACAAAGAGAATCTATGCAGAATTAATCACCTACACCTCCCAAACACCACACACTTAGGGGAAAAAAACAGCTACATAAAAGCCTGCATTTCAATGCTGGTTTGTTCTCCCAGGGAACCTGGCACAGGTTCACTCAGGAACGCGTTTGTTTTTCACAGGGAACGCAGAAGGGGAATGTTTTGATTCTGTTGGGTCAGTGACTCAGTAAACAGCTCGAGCCCTCAGCAGGCACATGCAGAACGAGGTGATGGTGTGAGATTCTCCAAGTTCTTGGATCGTTAAAAAATCCCCCCAGAGTAAAAGCTGACTGCAAATGCTACATAACTGACACACAAGGTAATTCCAACCATAACAACTCCTGCAGGCTGCTGGGCCCTGCACATCCAGGTTTATTTGATATGAATACACAGACTGGGCACAACCCAGATAAGGAGCTCGCACTCATCTTCACACAAATCTAACACGGGGTTTTTATCTTGATATCAAAACCCCAAACCAAATAACGAGCCCTCACAGGTGTAATGCCTTAAGGACACATTCCCACTGAGGCCAGAGTGTTCTAGGACTGTGGGAGCTCCCAAGGATCAGGACATTGTGGAACTGCAGGAAAGCAGCACAAAAATCACAGAATCACAGACTGGTTTGGCTTGGAAAAGATATTAAAGATCACCTTGTTCCACCCCCTGCCATGGGCAGGGACACCCTGCACTATCCCAGCTTGCTCCAAGTCCTGTCCAGCCTGGCCCTGAACACTTCCAGGGATACACACTGGGTCCATCCTCACTACCCAAGCTCCTTGTTAGCTGCAGAAGTTTTCTTTCTACATTTGTCATATTTTGTCTGTTAATTATTATTAATTATTACTCTGTTGACTGTCAGGACTGGGCGCCATCAGAAGTGGGGCCTTTCATTACCTACCAGGCCTTCAAGATCAAAATTCTACAGCTAAAAAAAACCACCACTAAAGTCATCAGCAGCTGTACAAGGAATTATGAGATCCAGCCTTTTCCAGTTGCTCCCTGAAGGGTGTGTGAGAGAACTGAGCTCATTGTCCCTCCTGCAGGGCCACCTGCACCCACTCCAGCTGCTTTCAGTCCCCTGAGAGGGACAGGCCATGTGCTGACCAGAGGTCCTTAAAACAGCTGCACTTCTCATCTCGAGTACCAACCTAATTAAAACCAGCTCCAGCTCCACTGCACACCTCCAACACGATGGCTAAAACACAGTGACTGGAACAGGCCAATGCTTTGGGAGAATAAATGGAAGGTTCTTTTCCCAGGTAAGGAAATGCTGCCTTTTGGAGAGAAACTTGGTGTCGAGGTTGATTCAGATGTAGCCAAATGCTCTACAAAACCAGGACAGGCAGGAAATAAAGAGAATAAACCTCCCCTTTAATTGTTTGGTGTTGACACAATTTTGGTGGGTCCAAAATTCATCCGGTTGGGATCAATACACTTACCTATCATCCCTGTGGGGCAATAATCCCGAATTCCTTCCTGGAATACAAGACAGCGTCTTTATAACTCGGGAGTGGAAAGGGATCTGAGGATGGAACATCTATTTACAGGGACAGCCTAATGCTCGCTGAGCCACAGAGGGATAAGCAAACACTTCAACGTCAGGGGGATGTGGAACTAAAAATACTTAAAAGCAAAAATGCTGTGGAAACTGAGCCGAGAAAAAGGCAAAAACGATCTCTGTTGCCTCAAAAATTACCAGTGAGACAACAAAATATTGCAGATAATGTATACCAAGCTGGGTTGCTGTAACTAAGATACTGTGATGGCCTTTCTTTCCAAGAAAGCCAACTGATGGCCTACTTTTAGGAAAAGTTCATGTTTTTCCTCAAAAACTTCAGGCTCACCTTTCTGCAACCTCACCTTCTTGTCCAAAGAGACAAACTATAAAACATCAACGTGCAACATATCAAAAGCACAGCTTTTTTTTAAACTATTTTAAAATTTAGCCCAGACTGCTGGAAATGAGAGTCCCTTGAGCAGGAGGGAGCACAGCAGTGAGATAATGTTACTTATGCAAATTCACCTTCATTCTGTCTCGGGGGTTTCAAGTTCACTCCCTGAACGCTGACCCAGCGGGGTCACACACATTTCAGCCCGACAAAGCTGGACAAGCAATTTTTTCCCTAAGCAAAGCATGATTGCTTCTTTGTTTAAATCCCTCTGTAACTAGAAATTAATGCTGGGTGATGCAGCCAGAGTTTGGAGGCTCATTTTCTCCAAAGCCTGCCTGAAGTGACTGCAATGGACGGAATTATCCAAGAACATAATTCCTCTCAAAATAATCAGCAGTACCAAGCAACCTCCAAATTCTTTCTCCTGATGAGATGACCCCACCCTGTGTGTGCACAAGACATATTTCTCTCAGGCCACTCCTGCTGATGACTCCTTTTATTGCTTTCCACAGGTTGGTTTCCTCCTCCACAGCACCTCCAGCTGCTGGAAGAGCTCTGAGCGTGGCCAGCCTCACGTCAGTGCCCCATTAGTCACTGAGGGTTGGAGCGGGAGTTCATGGAATCCCACGGCATCAGCACACCAAGAATGTGACACAAACAAGTCCTTCCACCTCCCAGATAAATGCAGGTCACTGCGCCTGGGTTTCAGCCAAGCTGACGGAAACCTTCCAAGGAAGTTCTCTGCTCTCAGGTGTCACGACTGAGCTCGGCCAAAACCACCCCTCTGCCCAATAACCAAGGGAAGAAATGAATTTCTGCTCTTCATTCTACCAAACTGCTCTTCTTTACAGAGCCCAACTGCCCTGCCATGAGAATTCCTGACAAGACTCCCTTAGCTCAAAGCAGATTCTCTGTCATATCCTACACTTAATACACACACACACAAAAATTATACTCTAAAGCCACATTCTTGTTTCTAAACTGTTGTTCACTGCTATTTTGCAAGCTCTACAGCACATCCTCCTCAAGTTACCAGCATTTTGATGATTGTGTTGTTAGAATTTATGACTAGGAACATCAAACCCCTCCTCTGAGCCCTTCCAGCCCCGGAGGAGCCCAACACTGCTATCTGCTGTGCAGTTACATCTCATTTAGCAGCTTAAATGGTCAAACAGATCAGGCTAACATATGAACTTCCATTATTTACTGTGCAGCATGAAGCACCCTGCAGACACTACAGCACATCCCTACCTTGGGAAAAAAGCCAGCTCCACAGAGACACTGAATCCACCTTCTCCTGAGAATTGCAGAATTTGGGAAGTGCTCCTTTCTTAGGATTCCTTTGACACAGCCCATTATTTCCTAGTCTGTTTTCAGTAACTTGCCAGAACACAGACTCAGGCACTAAAATGCTCATACAGGGGGAATCACCACTCCCCAAAGCTGTACTAAGCTAAAAGCAAGCTGGGAGCCATCCACATCCATGTGCACTCTCCCCAGTTTAACACCGGCACATTCCTGCCCGTGGGTCTTTCAGAATTGGGGCTCCTTGATGCCAACCATGGAGTGGGATTTGGGGTCTTTTTTGTTGTTTTGTGTTTTTAAATGGATGATGGGCATAAAAATCTTACCCAGCGATATAAAATCTATTCCTGGACCAATAAGGATAACAGATACACCAGGGAAACTCCAAGTATTAACCACAAACAAGACCACCACGATGAACATCGAACTGATGAACTGGGCTGTCAACGCTTGGTTACCTGCTTGTGAGCGTGGTCGTAAGAGTTGATGTGGTTGTCAAACTCTTGGTGCTTCTGATACTGCTTGTCACAGAGTTCACAGTAGAAGTTTGCTCTGAGGTCTTCCAAAGCCTTGGCAATGGCTTTTTCTTTATCAACATAATCCTGGAAAATTAACAAAAAAATGCTTCTGTTAAGTGTCCTGNTGAGCCCCTTTCCCAGCTCCCTCAGCCGCTCCTGGGGCTCCAGACCCTTCCCCAGCTCTGTTCCCTTCCCTGGACACGCTCCAGCCCCTCAATGTCCTTCTTGTCATGAGGTGCCCAGAACTGGACAAAGCACCTGAGGTCTCTCAGCAGTGCCAGCTGAGGGGACTGCCCTGGTCCTGCTGCCACTCCAGTGCTGGCACAGCCCAGGTGCCCCTGGCCTCTTGCCCACCTGGGCACACCTGGGCTCATGTCCAGCCACTGCTGACCAGCACCTCCAGGTCCTTTCCAGCTTTCCAGTCACTTTGCCCCCACCTGGAACATCCCACGGGGTTGCTGTGACCCAAATGCAGGTCCCAGCACTTGGCCTTACTGAGCCCAGCTTACTGAGCTGAGCAGCCTTTGCAAATTCACAGGTGGGATTCCAGAACTTTGCAGTGCTACCGACCTTGACTCTGTTTTTTACCCAGAATCACGGGATATTCTGAGTTGGAAGGGACCCACAAGGACTGAATATCCCCTGGCCACAGCAGAGGTATCACTAAAAGGAGACTGCTTAAAACAAGGCCTGCAGTGCTGATGGGGGAAGGCAGCTCTGCCTCACGGAGCCTCCTGGATTGTCTGTGCTCCAAGGAGAGGTTCAAAGCCTCAAGCTAACCCAGAGACACACTGGCATCAAACCCAGGAGGATCCTGCCTTTGGAACAGAACCTTCCAACTCTAAATCTGACATTGCTCCATTTTGAGTGCTAAGAGATGTCTGCTTCACCTTGGTTTGGCTGCTGGAGTTCAGGAGGGAGGAACACGGCTCCAGCTGGGAGTCACCCAGAGCCTGCCGAGCCCAATCCACTCCAGTGAAACATTCCCAGGAGCAAAACTGTCCCTCAGGCTGGGCTCCAGCACAGTGACCACCCTGGCAGTGGGCACAGGGAGCTGCGTTTAATAGACAGGGGAGGGACACAGCCTTGGGGTGCTGAGAGGGTCTTTTCCCTTCTATAAATGTGATGCCTTAGGTTTTAAATTTTATATTTTTCAAATCCTGTATTGCTTAGTGTGTAACTCTGAAATGTCTTGTAGCCCGTTAGCTGCTGCTCTCTCATGCTAGGCAGACATAACGAAGCCTCTCCAGGCTTGCTCTTCAAGGACACTGAGATTGTCCTAGGCCCAAAAGGTGTAAACTAGGGCCTCTAGAGAGGTGGAGAAATTGAAGAAAGTACATCATTAGCTAGTTTTAACTGGCAAATTTATGATGATATGCAAATGAAGCAAACCTATAAAAGTATGAAGAACTGGTGACTCGTTGTCTATCTTGGGGTCCATTTTGGCAGTAGCCTCTGGACTCCCCAGGGTGTACTTTTGAAGGCCCTTCAAATAAATATCCACCTTTAATCCCTTATTCCTGTCTAGTCTCTGTTTCTAGGTAGCCACTCAAGGCATCAACTGACCATTTGCACAGGTGGAAAAGCAAACCTCCAGGCACAGATGAGGTGTCTCACCTGGCAACAGTGACATCCTTTCCTCTTTTGCTACAGGTTTGGAATATGCACCGAGCTCTGGGACCGGGGGAATCCCAGTCCCTCAGGTGCCTGTACTGGCTGGAAATCCAGGTGTGGAAGGAGCCTGTGCTGTCCCCAGGGCTGATGCACACCTGGGGGGCTCCAAAACACACCTGATGCAGGGGCACAGGAACCTCAGGGCTGAGCAGCTGCTCCCCCTTGCCAGGCTGTATCAATTACAACCCCACCAGCAGAATTAATAAAACATCACCACTCTTCACGAGCTCTCTGGGAGAGGTTTACCCTGAGGAGGTGGAAGCTTTTACTCAAAATCAGCTACAAATGCTGCATCACAAAGCCCACTGTACTCACACTCCCCATACACCCATTGACCATAGGCATTTCAACTGGAATAAAGAGAAATTATATAAAAAAACAGCCTAACATTAGAGAAAAAGCACTTAAGGATCTTTTTTTCCATCTTCAATACAAACTTCCTACGGGAAGCTTCCTTCCTCAGCAAGAGGAGGCAGCAAACATTTAAGACAGAAAACGATGAAAGGTTTTTCCTTTGAATTTCAGATCTTGTTCAAAGCAGTATGGTTTTTCTCCTAGTTACCACATCAAAATGGCATTAAAATAACATTACTGAGCATGTTTTATATGATATAAAATTTATATTAAAAATTCCAACACCCGAGGAGAGGAAAAAATATCTAAAAAATTTTAGTGCTCATGTTTGGGATTGTTTTCAATTTAAAGCACTGTTCACTTCTACATAAAAAAGGAAGCAACTTCCTGCTTCCATCTATTAACAGATGCCCTTGTTAAGAAGAAAAAAATCAACAAATCTGGAGTTTTGAGCCTGAAGCAGGTCCCCAGGAAGACAAGAAAGGAAAACAGAGCAGCATGAGCTCCACAGCACACGAACGTTTAAAGTTCCTCCGAATCCCAGACAAGCTTCCTGCACCATGTGTAGGTTTTTCTGAGCAAGCATCCTGTGGCTAAACAATGAAACCCAGCCATTTGAGTGATCAGAATCTATACAAAAGAAGGGAATTAAAAAACAGTTCTTGGTTGCAGAATTATCCGAAATTCCTCTGAGGCTCCCCGAATGGCTGATCAGGATGCACCGCCATCGGCAGTTACATAATGGACTCCTGTGGAGCAGCAAAAAGTAACGGCTGAGGAGATTTTTCACAGATTAATACCAAAATGCAAGGGGCTAAGGATGAACTGAGCTAATAAAAACCCACTGGAGCTGGGAGAGACTGCTACTGCTCCAGAGCTCCTGCAAAAAATCTGTGCTGGATGAGGGCAGGAAGAGAAAAGAGTCTCAGAGCAACACAGGTTTGGCTGCATTTGCAAAGACAACTGTAAACCCCGAGAACTTCAGGATCACAGAAAGGTTTCAGTTGGGAGGGAAACCACCCAGCCCCACCCCTGCCACAGGAAGGGACACCTTCCACTAGACCAGGTTGCTCCAAACCCCATCCAACCTTCCCAGGGATGGGGAGCCCACAGCCCCTCTGGGTACCCAAACACCTGCAGTTCACTTACCAAGCAAGTCAAGGTCTCAAGAAAAAAAAAAAAAAGAGGAGAGGAGGTTATAAATTTTCATAGCTGAACAAACTGCCTGAAGAATTAACTGTTCAACTGGGGAAATGGAATTTTAGATTTGCCGAGGTTATGTTTAATTTTAATGGCATTGAAACTACTTTCCCATTATTTCTCAAATAATTAAAATTTATGCAGGACTGACACTTCATTTGGATGTCTTGGGGCTCTTCCTCAACCCTGGTACTCCCCAAATCTCCAGACAATTGAACAAGGAGGCTCTCCTAAGACCTGATGGACTGTAGGGGCTGGGAAGCGGAAGAGTGGATTAAAGGATGAGCAGAGGCCACGTCTCCACAGAGAACCCGGTTACAGCTAATCCAGGAATGCTCCAGCACGTCACGCTCAATCCCAACACCACAGCTCATTTTTATCAACCCATGGCTTACAAAATAACCCCACAGGTTTTGTAAAGCCCATGAAAATACAGAATTTATCTCTTTTTTAATGCTGCCTGAGCAATTCCTCCAAAGAGCTCCAGCCCATCGATTTCTCCGAGCCGGAGCCGTGTCCTACCTTTCCAAAGCAAGCAGGATTTATGCAATAACATCATAATGTACTGCTCACTGCTCACTCAGTGCAACACGAGATCTCCTCTCCTCCCAGCTGGTAACTGCCCCTCTACCACCTGCAGGCTTTGTACTGACGTGGCAGGCACACCAGAAAAATCCAGCAGCCCTGGGTGTAGGGAAGGAAATGTCCTGCTCACCCCAGGACTGTTCCTTCCAGAACAAGAGCAAAGCACACGGAGAAAGCCCCACAGCTGTCCTGCGGCTCTTCAGCAGCTAAACAAACACGAAGGTTGATGCCAGGAAGTGAATAACCAGTGTGTTAAAATGTAAATCATCTCCACAATGACCAAACCCAAGAACAGTGCATTCCTACCACCATCACTGCGGCAGAGCGAGGAGAACTCAGCCCCATCAGAACAGATCTTTTCCCACCCAGCCCACGGACACTCTGATGTTGATGCCCCTCTCTCTGTACCTTGTACTTCTGCCTCAGCTCCTCGGTGTCTTCCTTCTCCACCTCCAGCACTCGCCTCCGCTCTGTGGCATCCTCGGCGTAGTCGAGCTGTTTAAAAAAAATAGAGAAGAGATGCAATTTGGCCCATAAATACATTGCACTATCAGATCTGCCAGAAAGCACAACTTAACAATTTTAATTGAAATAGAATCTATGCATGTTGTACTTTGCTTTCCCTGTTTTGTCACCCCAAGTGTAAAACAGGTCATTAATCGCCCTGATGTGGAGGGTCCAGGCAAGCCCATGGCAGCTTTGGGGAGGGGAAATCTCACAGCTCAGGGATTTTGGGGAGCACCTAGACCCCAGAACTCAGGCTCACAGGGACAAACAGAGGATGCATTTTGAGAAGTGTTTTCTTACTGCGCTGATTTAAGAGCGAGTTGTTCTTTATCTTGGATGCACAAACTCTCACTTTCAAACGTCTCTCCCACCCACTCCCCAGAAGCCCTGCAGGGGTGAGGGGCCAGGGGAGCTCACCTCCATCTCCATCCGGCCCATGCCCATGACATCGTACTTGACGACGATAGGGATGGGATCCGTCCTCCCTGGAAGAGGAACACACAGAGAGGGGTCAGCAGCAGCCCAGCACCACAGCTCGCTGTACACATTGGGTTTGGGTGGTTAGAGATCTTGCCTTGGAGTGCAGAGACCAGAAAGCTACAGTGAACCAAACACGAGCCATTCTCACAGCTTACAGCCAACCCTGTGCCCAGCTCCGACCGGCACCCAGGATGATAAATGCATTTTCTGAACATTAACTGCTCATGTAAAAGCTCCTTGAGGTTCATGTTCCCCCATTAAAGCCCTGGGGCAGGGCTGATAACAGGACTTGAGCCTTCTCCTCAAGGCTTCCACATCAGGCTCCTCATCTTCCCATATGAGTGAAGAAGCTGCTAAATACATTTCACTGTTGCAGCTCATGAATAATCGATTAGAACTTCCCTGTAAGGGATGTGGAAGCCTCCCTCCCCACCAGCTTTTGTCCCTCCCCAGGAGTAAGGAATGCTGAGGAGAAGGATGGCACAGAAACCAAACTTCCCCCATCCCAACCACCCAGTCTAGGCCAGGTGGTCGGTCCCTGCTCCCCCAGCCCCCGGAGCAATGCTCTGGCCCCACCGTGTCACCTGTAAGCTGTGAAAAGGACTGGTTGCGAAGAAAATTGACTTTGAACTAATCAAACTATGCTGGAGATTTATTTTTTTTAAAAAAACATATCTTTAATCCACTCATAACCAGCCAAACAAAGCAAAATGGGGCAGACAAGCACTTTACTACCACAGCTTTTTTTTTCTTTTTTTTTCTTTTTTTTTTTAAATTATTATTATTTTGATTTTTACATCACAACTGGCACTGGTGGTTGTGATGTAACCCACTGACAAAGTACTTACCTTCTCCGGTGCAAACCTTGAGTGAAAAAACAGAATGTTTACTTCCCTTATTATTGCTTGTTTGGTGTAAACAACTCTTTTGTTATACACACATACACAGGTATTATACCTTTGGGCTAAAAGATCGACAGGTTGGAGTCATGCCAAAATATTCCACGTGTGCAAAAGGTTAAAGTCTTTAAAACTGCCTCAGAAAACCTGGATAGGTGTGAACTCTTTGCCAGCATCAGCCATAATTCCTGCCAAAGCCACAGCCCCAGAGGTGCTTTTGAACCTTAAAGTACAGACGTGTTTTTATTCAGAAATCAATCCATTTAAGTAATTGCTTTACAGTTTTGTTGATATACCCTGGAATTTGACAGGCAGATACCCAGCAGGTCCAAAAGTAGTGATCACATTGATCTGAAATGTTTGGATTGAGCTTCCCTTGGATATTTAATGCTCACCTTTGACAAGGTTTCTCTTACGCCCAATGGTATAATACAGTAAGCAGTGACTGCAATTTTTAGCAAAAGGACCAAATTAAAGACAGGTTATAAAAATGACTTCCTAGGTGCAATATCACTTTCATAACGTCTCAGCCAGGGATTTACTGGTAAGTGGCGAACCCAAATGGAATGGCTGGCACCAAGTGCCAACAATTTATTATTTCAATTTTTTTCAAGCTTTTTTCTTTTTGTTTTGGTTTGGTTTTGGGTATTTTTGGTTTGTTTTGGTTTTGTTTCTTCAGCAATTGAGATCTTTTGATGCAGCCTCATTGCCCTGGTAAACCCCTGTATACAAACAATGCATCAGTACTTTTGCCTTCTAAGGCAGTCAAAGTTTTTTGGGTTGGTTTTTTTTAATTCAAAATCTATTTGGAAATTGCAGTAGCAAGTGCTAGTGCCCATCGTGTCGGGGGAAAAAAAATCAAGTTTGGACAGTATTAAAAATTTATGTTTAAACTGATTTTGGCAGTTCTAACACAAACAGAAACATCCCTTCTTAGCAATACCCTTTAATGAACAAGGATCAGACAAGTGTGCATAAAGAAAGGAAAGGAAAGGAAAATGAAAGACCAAGCAGAAGGATGATGGCTACAACAGAGAAAGTAAGCCTAACATTGGTGCACTGATGACAAAAGGAGTAATTCAGTCTGAAAATAAAAAATTACCACTGCTAAGTTTACCATCACCACAACAAGTCCAGGATCATAACGCTGTAAAAAAGAAACACCATTTGTTAGGCAGAAACCATTAGGGGCAGAAAATAGGCCGTTTGGCAGGGAGGATGGGTTAAAAAAATAACAGGAGGCTTCTTGCTCACCCCTCCACCCCATGACCATGCTCTGCCCTGCAGAACCAGGGAGCCATCGGAGCAACTCTGATTCCTTTTGGGTGTTGGGAGAGCTCCTGGTGATGGCCCCACTCCTGGGAGGCACTGAGGCACACGTAAGCAGGCAATTTGAAAAGGAAACAAACCAGGATCTTAAGGAAATAACAAATTCTGGGCCAAAAGGAGCTGAGCTTGCAGGTAGAAGGAGAATATTCCATGCAAAAAGCGATGCCTTTGTTTTAAACTGAACCATCATTTCATTATGAATGGAACACCCTGTGTGACATCCAGGTGACAAGTGGCACGTCCAGGCACGTGGCACAGCTATGGCAGCAGTGCCAAGCCAACATGGATCCCCCTGGAGCCAGCTGGGGCAGCAGGACACACTGCTGGGCACTGGGGTGGCCTCGCTCTGTGTCCAAGGAAAGCCATGATGGCGAAGGGACAGGGACAGGCTCAGGGCCACCCCTCGCCCACTGGCTGCCAGGTGGGACATGGGAAGCAGCCAGAGAGAGAAATGGGACTCTGCAAGTTGAGCTCATTATTTCTCCTTTGAAGGAACTTCCTCGAGGAAAGTTTATCCTACTGCTGGCCACAACAACGGGATCTCTCCCAGGAGGTAAACGTGGCTCGGACGTCGGGAGCCTCCCAGGTTTGGGGTCCCTGCTGAGCCTTTCCTGTACACCAGCATGCTTTGAAGGGAACATAAGCTTCCAAGGCCCAGAATTCCCACACTTCCTGCCACTCAGCAGGGCAGCAAGCAGTGCCACACGGACAGCTAATTCCCAGGGTAAATCCTGCTGTGTCCCTGTCCCAGCCCCCTGCACCATTTATTTTCTTTTTGAGGCACGTCACAAACTCCTTCATGGACTGGTCACTGCACAGGTGCAGACCCCAAAGCAGAGAGGGTTACTGCATGAAACACTTCCACACACAGGGAAAATCTCATGGAGAGGACAGAGCAGGAACCTCCAGAGGGATGGGAAAAATAACCAGCTCACACAAGAGTCACACCTTAGAAAACCCAATCTCAAAGTGAATTAGGTTAGTTATGATTCCCTGGACTCAGTAATGAAATGAGATTCCCAAACTGACTGTCTGTACTCGTTTTGCTTTCCTCTCCCCAAGAAATGGAAAAACCTTTCTCCCAGCTTGTGAAAAATTGTTCAGCCCCAAACAAACCCCGACAGCTGCCCCCTTCCCAGAGCCCTGCAGTGGCAGGGAGCAGGCAGCATGTGGCCAGGCAGGCTTCTCCAAATTCCCTTCTTTTTAATTGCATAAAGTTATTGGATACGAGCAAAGACTTCCCCCTCAGTGCTATAAATTAATAAATCTTGGGAGAATTCATCCTAAGGCTTCAGGGCTTTGGTATCAGACACAGGTCATGCTGCACATGGAGGACTGTGGGTTCAGGGCCATGCTCTAGCTCTGGACATGGCGTGGATGCTGCTCTGCCCTCTGGAATGGGAATATCCCAGCTGGAGCTGCCATCTGAGCCTGCCTGGAAACGCCAGCATTGTCAACACCAGCCTGTGTTTTATCCCGTTTTTAACAAGTCAAAACAGAAAACAGTTTTCATCAGATTTGCAGATTCAGGGGAACTCCTCCCTCCAAAAACAGCATCATGGCAATAGAATCCCAGAATTCATCTTCCACTGTCCCAGGCTGCTCCAAGCCCTGTCCAGTCTGGCTTTGGACACTTCCAGGGATCCAGGGGCAGCCACAGCTGCTCTGGCACCCTGTGCCAGGGCCTCACTCTGTGCCAGGGCCTCACCACCCTCACAGGGAAGAGTTTCTTCCCAATATCTAACGTAAACTGATCCTTTTTTAAATTTTTAACACCTACACCTTATCCTATCCCAACAGGTAAATTTCTTGGTTAGAGAGACATTCAGACAGGATGAAAAAAAAATTACCTCAAAAATTCAGTGTTAGCATAATTCCATCAAATCTCTTTCAGTGTGTCCCTTATGCACAGTGTGTAAGCACCACAGAAGGAACACAACCACCGTAATCCTGCTTGTTTTGTTGACATCTTCATAGAAATTCCTCCCAGGTACAAGCTTTGTAGGATGCAATCCTAGAGGACTGATTGATATCACATTTGTCACTGGAGAAGAATTTCATAAACTCAGTGTCTCCAGAGGACACAGACAACAGGATCTGATCTTGTTGGACATGGAGGATTTCTCCTTATTCATTATCTTTATACTGCAACTGAAACTCACAGTAAAACACAACCTTCCAGGGGGTTTCAGCTGCTCCTGGAAAGGGACTATCCCTCAGCTGTGTGCAAGGCAGTTTCATGACCACAGCACTGGGTTTCTCTGGTGGATAAGGATTGTTCAATCAGTACAAACCCCACTGCAGGCTCTGGAACGGAAACAGGTGCCTGGAGTCAGCAACCAACACCTGCAGGAATGGATCCACACGGACAGGGCTCACCTTCAGCTGCACTGCCTGGGAAGGAGGAGATGGGGAGGAGTCCCTGTGCTCATGAATGAGCTGCATTTTCAAAGATGAGGATTTTGCAACACTCAATACTCCTGGGACTGTTTCAATACAGCCAGGGAGGTCAGGCTCTGCTTCCAGAAGACAAGCGACAGGACAAGAGGAAACAGCTTCAAATTGTGCTAGGGAAGGTTTAGGTTGGATATTGGGGACAGTTCTTCATGGAAAGGGTTGTCCAGCCCAGGCAGAGGTTGCCAGGGCAGGGGTGGAGTCCCCATCCCTGCAGGGATTTAAAAGCTGTGTAGATGTGGCACCTGGGGACATGGATCAGTAGTGGCCTTGGCAGTGCTCGGCTCCCTAAGAGTCTATGAGAAACCAAGAGCTGTCCTGTTGAAAATTCAGACTCCTCATTTAGTACATCAGAAGGGGAGAGGAGAGAAAATCCACTCATTTTCATTGGTGCACAAACCTGGGGTGCTCCTCATTGGCTAAAAATGACACCACATTATCAAACTCATTCCAATTGCTGCAAGAAGCAAATAAACAAACAAGGGCAAGCTTTAATCCTGGTCCCCTCTGGGAATTAGATTTGTGAGCTCATCCTGTTTATGTCCGATTTCTGGAAGGGGTCAAAACAATCAAGAGATTCAAACAAAGGTCCATCATCCTCAGTGGCAAACAAAGTTCCAGAGAGGAGAAAGTGTTTTCCAAGAACACAGAAACTGCACTGTGAATTTAATCCTTACTAAGCAAGGGAGAAATGACGAGAGAAAGTCAAGTTGTAAACACCCCAGTCACATGGAAAACTTCCAGTGGGAGCTCAAAACTTTGCAGACACACCAACCAAGGGTGACAGTTGCAGAAAACCAAGCTGAGGTTCGGCACTGAGGCACCAAGCAGAGCTCCTTGAACTTTTGCAGGGGAGGGAACGTAGTGGAGTCTGGGTCAAAAAACATTCCTACCCCAAATGCTGGGCAATGGATTAAAGAGCAACACAGAAGGTGTTGGAGCAAGAACACAATTCCTGGTTGATTTAGGATAGAAATTCGAGGTAAGAGTTACTGTCTGTATTCATCTTGGTAAGCAGACAGGGCTGAAGGGTCTGGTCTGATTCAGGCCTGCTCTGAGGAGCGAGGCAGGTTGTGCATGGCCACAGCCTCTCCCCTCCCCACACTCATCTCCCTCCCAGTTTAATAAAACTGCTCTTCCATTGCACCAGCACAAAGGGCCAGCAGGCCTCGTTCCGAGCCAGGCGAAGGCCGTCTGTCACAACAAACACGTGGCACTGACAGCACAATGATTTCAGATCTCACTGGCTACACCCACTCAAGCAACACAAACTCACCACCTGCAATCAAGGGAAGGATCTTGCACCTCCAAAAGCAAACAAGGGGGCAACTGCATCCCCCAAAGGACACTGAGGCATTGAGCAAACTTCCCTTTTGGTCTGTGGTCTGCTGGGGTTTAACACAGCAGTGAAGATGGGTATGATGACAGCAGCCACAGCATCCAGGTTTTTCAAGCTGAGTTCACATGAAAATATCACTCTTAAAACCACTGCAGTGATTTGCGTTGCAAACACAAGCATGGAAACGTTCCTCCATGCCAGGATGGAGGTTTCCGTGAGGACATGTGAAGATACAAGAACATAAGAGAGTGTTCATATCTCTTTCTTGGGTAAGGCTGCCAAACCAACCCATAACTAATGAATAAAGGCACTGTTAAGCATTTTTATCTGCCTCTCCTGTATTTTCTTGTATTTATTACAAAGCTCCATAACCCAGAAAGAAATCTAACACCCCTTAGCCCCTCAGATGCTCATTGTTCCATGTTCACAGGCCTGACACACATCCACCCTCTGCCTCCACGAGATCAGAGGAGCCAACAAATGGAAAACACATTAATATCCGAGCTGAAGCCATTTGGCGAGCGGGTGACAGCACCAGGATTCAAGACCTTGGAATTCAAACCCTGAGCTCATTTCTCCAAGCTGCAGCTGCCAAGTGATCACATTTGTGACTGATCTCAGTTGCTCGAGTGGTCAGAGCTCTGTTTATTGCTCCCCACAGCCTGAGGAACATCCAGCAAAGGCAGCGCTCAGAGCCACCTGGCACCGCCTTGGAACGGAGACTCAGATCCGGCTCCATCCCACAGCCAGGGATCACCCCAGGGGCTGCCAGGGAGAGGATATTTCCTGCCTGAGCCGCGGGATCACGGCTTCACCTGCAGCCCTGAGCAGCTTCCAGCACTTGTCAGACGCTTCTGCTCTTCCACCCTGCTCAGCCCTTGGACCAAGAGGGAATGTTTTCCCTTTTCTGAACAGATTTAGGGAGGAATGTGCCAAAGAACTGCACCACAGTGATGCTGAGGGGGGGAGTGCTGACTATATTTATCCTCACAGAATTTGCAAGTCAGAGCACAAATCCACTTGCGCTTTTTCTTTTAATTGAAAACCATGCAACAATAATACAGCTTGATGGAGGAACTGAATTTTAGCATTTGCTCATAAATTTGCTATACCTGACTTTACTACCTAGCTAGATGTACTCATGAAAGGATAAAATAAACCCAAAGCACTTTTTATTAACTGCTGCTCCCTGTATCACCAGAATGATTTATACAATCAGTGTGGGGCACATCTTGATCAAAAGGAACAGCACTGCCCTGGCAGCCTGTGCAGGTTTACTGCTTTCAGCCTGAGTGGAAGGGAACAAGGGTGCAGGAGGGGCTCCCTGCTCTGCATGGCACTGCCAAGAGCTCCCAAGACACAGGCACGGCCCTGCCCTCTCTTTGCAGCATTACATCAGCAGAGCTGCTCCCCAGGGAGATCAAGGCAGCTCTTCCAGAACAGTTACACTGAAATGATGCCAAAACTTGGCTAAAAACATAAGCAAACATGAAGGAAGTTATTACTAAATAAGAAGACGAATCAGGGGACAGAAGGCATTTCTTCAGGACCAAAGGCTACAGGGGAAGTTCCTGCCACTGGAAGGACCTGCCCCAAAAGGGACATCCCTGCCCTAAACAGAACCACCTGCTGCTTCTATTTCCTGAGTACTGGAGATAATCCAAGACCCAGTACAGACCAGCAGCCACCCACCTTGAAACTCCTTTTGGTTTCACTGAGCATTTTCATGACAATAACCAAGTGCTGAATGAGTTGCCTCAGTTCTTGAGGAGCAAACACACAGGAATTCCAGAGCTGCACTGAGCCCCCACGTTACCTGAGCTGTTTGATTCACAACTGAGACACTGAGGAGCAGCTCTGCCACGACAAATCGTGTGATTTCTGTTGCCATAGCGAAGTACTAGATTGGGGTTCACCTCTCAGAGATACTACAAAAGATCAGGATAATCTTGGTCTTGGGAATACTGTGGGAATGTGAAGTAAATCAATGCTTTTAAACATATCAAATGAATCATATAGGACATAGCTTGTGGTGTGGGGGAACTTGTAACTGCTTCTGCACAGGTGGTGTGGCTGTTTTTAAAGGGTCAAGGCTGCAATCAGGCAAGAATGTTTACTTAACAGAGAACTTTACAGAGGCAAATCTGTGTTGAATAATTACAGTTGTTACCCAGACTGGCTAAGGATGAGCTGGACCTGTCCACCAGAGCTGGTCAATCCTTCCCCAGAGTCCCCTCCATATTCCAGTAAACATCAAACCTTCCTCCTGCCCTCTCCAAGACCCCCCTGCAGAGCTGCCCACCCTCCCCAGGCCCTGCTATGACCCAGGAAGCAGCAGGATAACCTATTCCGTTTCCCCTGGTCTAATTAAATGAGATTAAACTACTGGTTTTAGTCTCGCAGATATACCTCTAGAGTACTACTACTTCATATTAAACACACAAGTCCAAAAGAAAAAAAAACACAGAAGTTTTCAGCACAATTTTTTTTTTAAATAAGACTTGTCAAAAAAATTGACAGGGAATAGGCAAAGAGCTTATAAAAATATTTTCAAATGTACGATTCAAATTATCCCACTTCTGCACGTCAGTCTTCTGGCTTTTCATAATACTACTTTAACTTAATGGGAAATACTCATTCCAAGAGAAATCATTAGAGTGTGGTTGAATTCAAATTTCCCTCAGCCCTCTCATTCCCCTCCTGACTTACGTAACTCCTGATTTATTCACAATCCTTGGGCTCATTTAGCACAGAGCTTCACACGAAGGTCAGGCAATGTTTTTAACCAATCTTTTGCTAGTTTCATTTTTTCAGGAGACCACAAAATTCTGAATTATCAACTGCAGGTGTTCCCCCAAAGAAAAAACAGGCTACAATCACCATTTTCTCACTCGTCAGAGCACAACTATCACACATCTCTATGGAAAAGTGCCTCCCTAAGCCATACTTTCCAAATTAAAAAAGATTCCTGTCAACCGGCAACCCCCTCTCCTGCTTTTTCATATTCACCGGCTGTTAGCAAGCTGAAGCACCATTTCCAAATATAACACAAGTTGTTTGTGGGAAAAAATGATGAGAAACATCAGGGAAAGAGACGAGCTGAATGATGACTCTGCTGAATTCCTTATGAGTGTCTCTGAACCAGGATTCCAGCACCGGTGTGGTGAGAGTCGACAGCACTGCCCCTGCCTGATGCTCCACTCAGCACACATCCCAAATTCACTGAAAGATGCAGATGTTTCGGCCAGAACACAGCTGCCCCGGTGACAGCCACGTCACTCAGGGCATGAGCTGTGTGCTTCCCCACCCAAGGGCTCAGCTCTTCTCAGTAACAAGATTTTCACCACAAGGCAGCTGCCCCAAGGGGTACAAAACATCTCTGCCTCTGGAATTTTCCTGAGAACGAGCCACATTGTACCACAACAGCAGATTTTTACCACCAGCAATTGGCAAGTGTGGATTTTAGGCTGTTGCAGCTACCACCCAGAGACAGCTCAGCACTGTCACCGCTGGATTCCATCCACCAGTGGGTAGTCATGAAGAAGGAACCCATCACAGGGTATGGTCCTGCAGTGTGAGGTTCTTGTTGATCAACACCACAAGGGCTTGACTACAAGAAAGAAACATTTCTGCCTGGCAAATGTAACACAGCATCACTTTGGGATTCACAGAACTAAAGAGGGAGCCCTAGCTCAGATGAACATCTAGAATTAAAAGCGACATCACAAAACTCAGCACACTGAACTCATCCACTTCCTTTCAAGTTAAAGTGCACAGAAAGTAGATGAATGCAGTACCAATTCCATACATGCAAGCCGAACTTTTTCAGAGTTTGATGTAAGGACCTTCTGCAGGAGGTCAGACACCACACCCACACCTCCAGGCTGCTTGAAGGGGTTCTGTTTCTGCTGCACCTCCTCACCACAGGCTGTACAAGATTTTAGGCTCAAGCACAGTGTAAAGCAAGAAGAGTTTAACAGGAACACACCCACATCTCTTTAGAAACCTCTCCTGGTCTTTCCTGAACAGGAGAGTGTGGAAGAGGGGAAGAACTTCTGTTCTGCTCCTCCCTTCTCACTTGCACATCTAATGACTTCACTCTTCAAACTCCTAGAATAAGATTAAAATTGGATGCAAATGTTTCCTTTCCTGACATTTTATATTTGGATTTTTGGGCCAATCTAAGATTCACACAGAAAGGTCACTGGATAATGAATTAAACACTCTCAACACAATCATCACCAATGCCACAGGCAACAGGCACAGTTCTCAGTTCTGGCTGCTGAGAACTCTGAGGAGAAAAGCTGGAGCAGCAGTAACATCCCTTCCACATCCTCTGCCTGCCCAGATCTCTGGAGAAGTTGGCTGCCAGGTGGACAGGGCACTTTTCCCTTCCAAAAGGGCTGAAATTCCTGCACACGCTCCAAAGCCTACATTAGGAAGGTTTCAGCACTGCACTGGGTTGAACTGGGTGGGTTATTTTTACTCCTGTGTTTCTGTGACCATACAGGAGGCACAGGAAACCCTCACAGCCCAAATCCATGATTTGCCTGTAGCTTCCACACAGTCCCAATCACCAGAGCTCCAATGATTCATGAGAGATCCGGAACAGCTCCAGCGTAGCGAGCGGCACAGTAGGAACATCTAAATCTGGACAAGTCTCAAAGTGCAAATTCCTGCTCAGCCCATGGGACACAGTGACAGCACCACCCCCTGCCCCGACTCCAGACCTATAATCAGTCCCATAATCCATGTTCACCCCATCACATCAGAGCCTGCAGCACCACGGGCCCTTGGGCTGTACCTTGGGATCCACCCAGGGCCAGGACAAGGCTTTTCCTTCTTTCAAGTCTCTGTGTTTCCACACTGATGACACACAGAGCACATACAGGGCACCCAAAAGAGAGAACACACTGAGTTCCACCCGCGATGTACATCCCACATGCCAGAGGAAAGGCCCAGAGGTGACAACTACAACCCCACCCTGAGGTCTGGCCCCAGCAGGAACATGAGAGGACTGGAGAGTGCCATGCATTAACCAGAGAACTCCAATGAAACCGTGTTAGAGGAAGCCAGAAGCATTAACCAGCGAGGCAATCCTGCCTGAGAGGTTAGAGAGCCTTAGTCCGAGGGATTAACAGGCATTCCCAGAGTTTGGAGAACTCGTTACCTCTGCACAGTCCTCCACAGCACAGACACCCCCATCTCTAACGGGCTCACTCATGGAAGATGGATTACAAGCTCCCAGGTCTTCAGACTACGGGCATGGGAACACGAGTGAGTTATTCTGAGGGGCTCAGGGCACACCTGAGCTCCAAACACTTCCACAGGTTTCTACAGAAATGGGGTTTAGTGTCACAGGAAGAATTTAGGCTCAAGACAGCAAGGGGACAGGTGTGCTGGTTTAACCAGCACTTTGGTGTCCCAGTGACATTTGCTAAATCCCTGACAAACCGCTGGGAACAGAAACAAGTCCAACCCGTGACAGTCTTGTGGGGAAACCAGGAGTGAGCCTCTCCCATCCAGAGAACCTCTGCCACCACTTTCCATCTACAGTGGGCCCTTTACTGGCCTTCTAATGGCTTCTGACCCCTGTGAGCACTGACAGATCATGGGAACTACCTCAAATCTTTAATTCTTTTAATACCAAAGCATCAGCAGAGTTCGAAGCTGCACCACTCCCTGTCAGTGTGGAGGAATTGAATCCTCCTCCCTCCACGTTGACTCTCACACGCCCACCACACACACACCTCTGACCTGTACCAACAAGTGAGGCAGCAGCTTCCACTTGCAAACTGCCAAATCTGAAACTCAATACTGCATTCGTTTGGATATATTAATAATGGAAAGAAAATCTAATCTAGGAACAAAAAGCAGAAATAATTTTGTTAAAGACCAAGGCTGGAGTTGAAGGTTTCAGACACAAGGGACTGGACTTACCCTGCAGTGACTTTCCCAATCCCTGGCCCAGCTTCCACCCATGTTTCTGGAGTAAGCGGTGTCCAATATTATCCTGACAGATAGAACAGAGAAAACAAACCAAAAATATTCCAATAATATATTCTTCCCTTCCCGCTGACATTTAAACATGTGATGAGCAAGAGATTTTTCTACATATATATGCATGCAAAAAAATGCTACTGAAAAGGCAATATATGCCCAATAAAGGGAAAGACAAATGTCAAAAATTGCTGGCTAGAATTTTTCCAGGGGGATGGGTATTGGGGACGGTCACTTTCTGATGGTGTGCTGGGCAACTTTTGTGCATCACGTTTAAAAGAAATAAAAAAATAATAAAAATAAAAAGCAATGTGGGAGAAAATAAAGTGTACCAATAAAAATTGACAATAAAAAGCATAAAATCAAGCTATTTATACAATCATATCCATCACCTAGACAGCACCACTTAAGATTTTTTTGGTAAATAAAATCTACAATGTGTTTAGTCATTTTGTTTGTGTGTCAGGCTTTTATAATACTGAGTAAGTTGTAAGTGCAAGACTGCCCCACCACTAGAAACCAAAACACAATCAGAGCAAAATCCAGGCTAGACTTGATTGGGTTTTTTTATATATGTATATATATATATAAACTAGCATGCAGCCAATATTAAACTGAAAAAACAGTGAGGTTAGTAAAACAAAAAAAAAAAAATTAATTAAATAAAATGAGCTCAAGCACAGACTGGGTGATGCATTTCACATGTAAACTAACAAAAATACTAAGATGTTAGAATGAAACAGGCCTAGCAATAAGTTAACAGCAAGGAACCATTAGTGCATGTAGGGGAAACAATAAGCATAATGTCTCATCTTCCTAAAAAAAAAGCTATTTTAGAATAAGTGGAAAAGTACTGATGCAGCAATTAAGTGTCAGCTTTTGGCAATGGGGCTGAGCAGGGCTCAGTGTGGAAATTGTTGTGTTTTATGCAAGGTTTCTGCCCCCGGACAAAGAGCAGAGCACTCACAGCACCCTCGAACCATCTCAATCTGCCAGCTCGCCCTCAGTGACCAGTTCACCCAGTTACAAGCAGTGACCAGCTCCTCAATGAAGGACTCCTGGCTGGGACCATGTTCACCTTCTAATCACAAAAAATAAAAATCAAAATCAGATATGAACTTGTTGATTGTTAATTATCATCAGGCAAACCACAACCCGAGGTATCACAGAAATATCCTGAATTATAACGGGCCGTGACTCCAGAACACTGAGTGATACATGGAATCCTAAAAAATAATTGTATCTATATGCTGAAGGTTTCTTTAAATAACAAAGTCATCAACAAAAACCAGAGTAGCTTTTGTCACTCCACAGCAAAGAAAATGACCACAGGGTTTGCACAAATTTGGTCAATCAGCTTGAAAGGCACAACCTTCCCAAAGATATTGGCTGCATGGATACATTTTTCCTCAAAAATGTTATCAAGTACAGATTTTGGATTTTTTTTTCCTGATATCCTAGTGAAGTAAGACATTTTGTATTCCTGTATTTCCCAAGGAATAATGTACATTTTTCCCACACTACCGGCTCTGCCCCAGGACATAATGAGGGCTACATGGAAAAAAAAATTAAACCAGGAGAAGTAAGGAAACTTCTGGGGATAAAAGGTTAAATGAACAACAAAAAAAAACAAAANAGGTAAAATAAAAAAAAAAAAAAAAAAAAAAAAAAACCAAAAAAAAAAGGGAAAAATAAACAAGGATAGATCCACACCACAAGCACCATGGAGAGGGCTGTCTCTTGGGAAGACAGCAAAACTTACCTGCAGGCACACCTGGTCAGGCCAATCCCAATGGCCACAGAGTGCCCCGTCCTGGCAGAGAGGGGCTGGAGCCTGGGATACGTTTGGGATAAGGCACTAATTGTCCTACCCTGACAAAGGATCATTAAATCTAAAAGCCGGTGCTGACAAAAATGGCTGCGTTTTCCAAAAAGAAAAAAAAAAAAAAAGAAAAAAATCCAAAGGACAAGGAGTACTTTGCAGTCTTGGCCAAGTGGAGATGAGACATTGTGC
Source organism: Aleadryas rufinucha (assembly GCA_013397815.1). NCBI lineage: Eukaryota > Metazoa > Chordata > Aves > Passeriformes > Aleadryas > Aleadryas rufinucha. The sequence continues at coordinate 25,829 of VZTH01006384.1, read as the reverse complement.
TGACTGTGTGTGTTATGAATGCACTAAAATAAAGACAGATGAAGCAGAACGCTATTCCAAAAGCAGTGCAAGTGGAGTGAAAGCATTTCCATACGAACCTGGCTTTAAAAACTGGGCTGTCAAAAGAACAGTTAAATGTAACACAAAGTAAGAAACTGTCCAATCACTAATGGTAGGTTTTTTCTTTTGCTTTGTTTTCAATTCACTGCTTGCAAGTAATGTATTTATTAAAGAAGAGTGAAAGCATAAAATAAATTCAACAAGTCAAGACCAGCTGGGAGATTCAAGAGCGGTGTGTTGTGACTGACACAGTGAAGGGGGAAACAAATGTTAAAGGGAAAAAGAAAAATTTAGAAAGGTTATACACATTAGCACCACTTTTACAGACCCACTCAAGAGGATGGTCCCGAGTAGTTTGACATAAATTAGAATTATGCCTGAACATTGCCCTGTGTCAGTTCCCAGGAAGGGGTTGTCTCCCTGCCCCAATCTTTTCCATTTGTCTGTTTATGCAGTGAAACTACTCCTTAATTTTAGATCCTACTCAATTGAAATGGAGCATCTTCTGTTGCACTGAATAAGGAGAACAACTTTATAATTTAAAATTAACATGCGAGTTAGGACCTGGCCATCACTTTGCTCCTTTCTGGCCATGTTCAGCTCCTCCCTTGTTTTCCAATGGCTATCCCAGACCTCTGATGGAGGCAGACTGACAGAACTACTCTTCAGTGCAAATGCTGCCCTAAAAATTAAATTATGGAAGGCCAGGCTTGCTTGGTTGCTACGTGAGAGCCTGTCTGCAGAGCTGGGGGAGTAGCCAGGGATCTGGGACCAAAACGTGACATGGGACAGCAAATGCTGCAACAGCTGACAGCTTTTTTTTAATTGCATTTTTAAGTGAAAGTTCTGTAAAAGTACAGCTACTTTCACACAGAAAAGATGAGAGTTTTCACAGCAAGCTTCCTGTCCATGTCAAGAGCTGTCATTCCTTTTGAACAGACTATCCTCCCATTGCAGCAGTTTTCCTACAGAAGAGCTGCAGTGATTCATAGAAACACCACGGCCCTAGGAGGACACCCCTCATTTCTCAGCAGACGGCTGCCACTTTCTTCCTCTGCCATTTGGGAGCTCCTTGTGTTACAGCCACAATAAAATTATTGAGGCAGCCAAAATAAGTCTCCCAGTAGGTGTTTGGGTGAGCAAGGGAGCTCTCCTGGACCATGTGGGCCACAGGCTGTGGGATGCTCCATGCAGGGAGAATGGCTCAGCAGCTCTGGGTGGAAGAATCCCAGCTCTGGAGCTGGGCAGGCCTGATGGAGCGCTCTACTTTAATAACAAAGCATAACTTCTCCAAAGGTGTAGGAAATGCAAGGCCTTGGGTCCACCAAACCTTCACAGAGCTGGGTAAGCTGCTTTGGAAAAACCTCATCCAAAGTGGCCTGGCTCTACCAGCTAAAAACTGGCCTTCCCAGTTCCCCATCCTGTGCCCTGACAAGATGCCCTTGGTTGCTTTCCAGGGGGATCAGTGATTCCTGAGCAGGATTTCCCCGGCACAAATTTCTGAAAAATGTCCTGGCCAATAGAAAAAAAAATTGCTTACAATTAAAAGAAGGGTAGAAGAAACCCAAGGTTTTGATGAGGCCTGTGGGACATAACCCACACCATCAGTTTTGCCTAGCACAGGTTTTCCATGAGATCCCCACGATCCCATCGCTCATCCCGGCACGGGCAGGAACCATTCTTCTCTTGAGTGGATTGTAAGCTGTGCTGACTGTGTATGGAGGAATCTATAAGCAAGGATCGGATGCTACTGGGTGAACCCATGCAAACAAGAGGTTGAAAAGATTCCCAAAACAAAACCTAGAGCTCACTACAGATGACACAATGAAGACCAGAGAGAAAAGCCAAATAGTAATGCTACACCATTCAGCTTCCAGAAGCACGTTATTTATAGCGCTGTCCACATATGGCCGCTGCTAAATGTCAAATCAGCAGCCTCATCAAATGACACTTTGGAACTAGTGGAGTCCACAGATCCGTACAGATTTCCAGTGCGACAACCCCGGCTCTGGCTCGGCCAGGCTGCGACAGCCCCTGGTGTCAAAGCACCACCGACTGCAGCCTGACACGGCGGGGCTCAAGGAGCTCCTCGTGGCACCGAGCAGCATTAGAGAGAGGGGGAAAGGACATTTGTTAGTTAGGACAAGGACAAACTAACAAGCTCCAGGATAAGTGGGTGATTCCCAGTCTGGCCTCCAACCTGCAGCGGTGACGGCGTGGGTCGACCCCTGACACTGCCTGCACAGGGCCAGGGCTGCTCCTTGGGGGCTCTAAGGGTCTATCGCTGTCTCCTACTCCATCTGCACTGCTGGGATGAGGAAAACCAGGAATTCACAGCAAAGAGACTCAATAAACAAGTAGAGATAAGGAATTAACGTGAAGAAAATCTGGATTCTATTAAAGCTGCAATAATTTGTGACTTCCCGTTCGAGTACCTGAACTCAGTGCACTCAAAATGCCCCAAAACAAATGCATGCAGCTTCTTGAATTTAAAAAAAAGGGTGAAGTGCTCTGATTTTTCAAGGACACCAGACACCAGTGATTGCACTGACATGAACAGCCAGTCTAAGTGCAGCATCTTTCAAAGCACAACAAGAAAAACTGTTACTTGTGGGGGGAAAAAAATCAGTATTTGCAGCTCTGAAGAGTCCATTGATATGAAATATTTTCTTCAATTTAGTAATGGAAAACAGCTGGCACTTGTTCAGGCCACGTCCATCCCTAGCTCCTGGCAGCTCTGTTTTCCATAAATGTACTCTGGTTAGAGTCGCATGTTTCAGTCCAGACATCTTTGGCCTAAACAAGCTGTACACAGCAGGATTTCCACAGGAACAACAACACCAGTAGGCTAATTGAGGACACGTTTCAACATTGTAATGATCTGTAGACTCCCAAACCTATTTTTCCAGCCACCTTTGAGTTGCATGCTGTAGCAGTACAGTCAGCACCTCTCAACAGATAATGCTGCAGAGATGGATGTCACTCACATCAGCGGGGACTGTCACAGGGACATGGCACAGGAAACCCTTCCCCTTCCCCCATCTCCAAACACCTGCAGGCTTTGGAGCACCTTCATATCACTAAGGTGTGAGAAGCTGCAAGGAGCACAGTTAAGATAATATACTTAATCCACTCTTCATTCTGAAGAATGACATTTCAACTGGGAAGCGCTTTGATCTGTCATGGTTATAAACACAGGATGTTCATCATCCAAACTGTTTCCACACCATGAAGCACAGGCTCGCTCATAACTCTGGGCAGATTCCTTGGAAAAGGCCAGTGGGATTGCTAACAGAGAACTGGTTAAGGATTAAACCCCAATTTGTTAATATTGAAAATACTTTGATGTGTGGTAGTCCTAAAATATAGATTTGCCTTTCCTCCTTCCCTCTCAATTTTGGTTCTGAGTGAGCAAATGGCACAAAACAGAAGGAAAAAAAAGCCAAAAAAGCAGAATGAACACTCCTTTCCTGGTGAAATATCTTGCAGGAGAGGTGCCCCAATGAATTGTGCCAAGGAAACTGTTCCTTCTGTTAATGTGTGTAATTTGCCAATTCAAAGAGCACATTGATCATTAATAGTGTGGAAGCAAAATCACCTCCACGGTGTCAGGAAACTCAACAAAGTAATTCCTGCTTCCCAGATGGAGAATTTAAGACTCAACAATGTATTTTATGAAGACCATGTGAAACCTCAAAAATGACCAGTTTGTTTCTGACTGCAGTTTCTGACACCATGCTTGCTCAGGAGGCCAAAAACCCACCCTGTGCAGCAGTCGCAGCTTTGAGATCCTGGGACGGGCACTGGCACAGCTGCCCTGGGAAGTGGTGGCGTCTCCATCCCTGGAAGGGTTCAAAGGCCGTGGGGATGTGGCATTTGGGGACATGGGTGAGGGGTGGCCTTGGCAGTGCTGGAGGAATGGTTGGACTCGATGACCTTAGAGGGCTTTTCCAACCTTAATGATTCTGTGATTCTCTTATTTCAGACAAAAGAAGAGTGGAATGAACTTGATTTTAAAGAACAATTTGAGGTTTTAACTCCTTCTCCTCCCAAAATAAGCTGTTCTCTTGTCCTCTTCATCCAACCATTTTCAATTAGGTTGAACTGTACCTACCAAGGAGTTGTAAAGATTAAAAATGTCCTGACATTTGGATGGTGAGAGATATACATGAATAAAATGTTAAAGCCAAAATTTAATTTATTTTTTCTGCTGCAGTTCAGCATTAATCAAACTGCACAAAGCATTACTCCTGTGGATGATGAGAGCTGCACAGTGAGCCCACGTGGGCCCAGCGTACCTGCTCATGCTTTACACACTTCCATAGGCGTCGTTCCCACTGGAACTCCAGAGATGTAATCTGTGACCTCTTCTATTCCTGTTTGGGAAAGCACTTTTGGAAATCAGGTAACCAGTCTAGTCTGTAAGCAGCATTTGAATTATTTTGAAATGCTAATTTCCAGTGTGGCCCAGAGTAGGCTACCAACACGTATTTCCCATTATATTTCCATCCAGCTTGGCATTTTAATTCAAATCCCCGTGTCCCAAGGTAAGACTGAAGTATTCAGGAGAACAGTGAATACCAATTCCCATCTCTGCAGCATTATCTCATGCGTCATCAATTACTGCCATGCCTAAATCTAGCATCATGCCAGCACATTAAGACAGTAGGTACTATATGCAGTGTTCACTGGACCAGAAGAACAGAAATAAGAAGGGGGAAAGGAAACCCTAGAGAAGAAATTAAAAAAGGCAGACCGTGCAATACAAACCAGATCATGGCTGCTTAGCTAATATGGGCCAACTGCTGCGGAAGAAAAACGTCGAACACCCCAAGTTGTGTAAATTTTTGGTAAACATCTAACACGCACACAAACACACACAACACCAACCTACACACCAACAAAAATATATAGTGGGCTTTGGCTAACACTGGTTCTTCTAGGGGCTGACTAAGGTGGAGAAACTTTAACACAACTTGAATTAATAGGGAAAAGAAACACTTGACAAGTACTTTCTTAACAAAAATTCTAGCTAGACTTAATCAGAACACCACTAAGTGTCCCTTGATTATTCACTACAAGTTTTCTTGTTTCTGAAGGAAACTGAAAATGAAACTTAGCTAAAGCTAAATGCCAAACATGGGTCCAGTTTAGGCTGAACAAGCTGTTGTGTCTAAAACCAGCAGAAGGTGCTTTGCAAAGAGAAAAATTAAAAAGCTCCAAAAAGCTTTAAAAATTAAAACTAAACAAAACCTACTTTTCCCCCCTCTTACAGAAGAAGTCTCTACACCTAACTCAAGGTAAAGCAACTTTAGAGAAAGGCTCAGAGCAGTTTCAGCTCCGTGGGGAAGGACTGCTGGACTAACACTGATCCCTCTCTCCATACTGCCAGGTGTCATTCTAGCACTTTAAACACACCAGTAGTTTTCCAAAAATATAAACTAAAAAGGATCAAAATATATTTTACTATACTACTCCATCAGGTTCACATATAAATTAAACTGATTCTTCAAAGAAAAGTATAAAAACTTAAAATAAATATCTATGAATGAATGTATTATTTTAAATAATTCCTGAAATATCGTGTTGAACTCAAATTTCAAGTTTTACTTTTAGGACTACTTCAAGGTTAAATCCCAGGCCCACTTAAGGTCAGCATGCAGTTTACCACCAATTACCCCTCACTGACAACAAGGTGCCCACTGCTATCAGATTTGACTGCATTCACATCAAGTACCATCCGAGCACGGCCTAATTCTGGGGGGAATGATGCTGATAAGGGGGGGCCTTACCGATTCGATGGGCTTGTCTAGAGACGCCTGCTCTATCTCCAGGTGCCCCTCTTCATACTGATCAAAGTGATTGCCCTGCAAGAGAAAACCAGGGTCAGCTCCACAGCACAGCACACACTTTCAACAGTTTAGTGTCCAGACGGCTTTGGTTACAGTGTTACATTTTGTATAATTTTGTTAACAAATGAACTTATTAAGTACAGGCTCAATTCAGTGTATCAGCTACAAGGACAAAAACCCCTAAAAACTAAGTCAATTTGATGGCAATCATAAACTATTAAAGTTGGCAAAATACCAAACATTTACAAAAACAATACTTCTGGATTTTTTTTCTTTAGAAAGTCTATGAAAACACTGAACATAAGCACCAGTGCCAGCATGGAAACCACACAGGACAAGGAGCAGCAGGAACAGATGTCCCCACCACTAGAAGGCTTTCCCTGCACCAGGAATTTGCTTGAGGGATCCATGTGATTTCATACACCTTAAACCAACAAAACTCCACAGTGGTACCAAAGGAAACCTGCCCCTGTGCCCACAGCGTTTGTCCGAGGTGTGGAGCAGCCCTTCCCACCAACCTGAACAGTGATCTGTCCATGGAAGCGATCCCCCAACACACCACACAGCCTTTAGTCCTGACCCAAAGCAGTCCCCCTGCCAGCTGACCACCATCCCCCTCGGAAAAATTGCATTTTCCGACGTTTTTGGGTGGATACTGAGCACACAGGTTCCTGAGCTAGGGAGGCAACGGCAATCTCTGTTCTCCAGAACAAGCGTTGGTGCTGGAACACCAGTGAAAGGCCATTTCAGGAAAAACAAACACCTCTACTGCAGCTCTGCCATAATTTTAGAGGTTTCTGAAACCTCAAATTCCTGAGATTGCAAACATAGTGAACGTTTTTGGCTGTTCAATAGGTCCATGATGCAACACATCCACTGTCACTAACCCAGACCTGGAAAGGAAACACTCGGACTTTACAGCTGCAAACTCAGAAGCAAAAGAGGTGAGATTCCTGCAGCTGGGATGAGCCCAAAAGCCACTGAAGGAGGCGGTTTCAGTGTGCTCTCCTACACTCCCAGGCACTGCTCAGTGTCACAGGAACTACAGGAGGTGCCAAGCCTCAGCTGTCACCCCCCACTCCCCCCTCAGGCCCCGCAGTGCCACTGGAACCTCTGGCTGCTCTGTGCACACCAAACCCCTGGGAGGTTTTATTTGCATCCCAGCTCCACAATCCCTTGGAGCAGGAACACGCAGCACTGCTGCCAAGAGAAACATGTTGTCACCCTCCTCCTTGCACCAGTACCAACTTTTCCTTCTGCAAGAATTTTAATGGAAGCCAGCACGCGAAAGAGCAAACTGCAGTTGTAACAGACTGACGGTTGGAATATTACAAGCCAGGCACCAGCCTCCAAAAATCCTCTGGAAGGAGTGTTCCTATGCAGCAATGCAAATCTGCAAGGGAACATCTTGGCTAAAACCTGGTGCCAAGAGAAGGTGCTTTGATGCTAGTGCCCCAACTTCCAGCCCATTCATCATCTGCAGGCCCTGGTGGTAAATTCACCCCAGCCACGCTCTGCTCCCGGGCATCGCCTTTCCCATGGCCTCTCCAGAGCAAATTTGGAGTTTAATCTGCAGGCAGCAATCCACTCCCACCCCTTTTNCCCCCCCTTTTTTTTTTTTTTGGACAGCCTTCAAGGAGGAAGCTGAAGGCAAACTTACTACGCACAAGCAGTCGTTAAGCTGCTTTGGAAAGCTAATAACGCTCAGAGACAGCGCGGTGTGGATGCACAGACTGTGTTTGAGGAGTCCAGGAGCCCACACCAAAACACACCAAAAACCTGCCTCAGCGGCTGGGGGCAGCCCAGCCTCCCAAACAATAGTGCCCAAGAGAACCAGAGCAGTCAGGAGTGCACACGCTGCCAACACTGACAAAAACACATTGCTAAACTTCACCTATTAAAACATTAAACCCACATAACATTCAGTTAACCAACACCTGAAACCCTCTCAGCACGAACCCAGACATGTCCCTGTGCCTCCTCTTTCACTCGCTGCCTGCAGGTAGCTCAGCACACACCACTAAATTACCTGAAACAGGCTAAATATTCCTGCCCACTCCCCTGCTCCTCTGGTGCGCTGCCAAGGCACTGAAAGCTGTTTTTACCGAGGCAAGGGTCAATCCCAGTTCGAGGGGAGCACGCCTTGCTGCTCTGAGGCTTCACAAGTCGCTTTTTCGGTGCTTAAAACAACATCTCCTCCCTGAAACTATGCAAAAGGCTGAGCACTCCCTGTGCCACGGCCAGAGAATCAGAGAGCAAACAAAGCCATTATCCCTGAGTTCTGGTGATCCCACCACTACCCACTCCATGTATTTTGGGGGTTATTTTACATATTCATATTCTTTGGGGTTTATTATATATTTGATCTCTACTTGTTCCTGGTCCAAACAGCTGCAATACTAAAACTGAAGCTTCCCAGAGAGGCAGGTGCTGCCTGTCAGCTGGAAGTCCTGGGCATAAAAAGGCCGTGGAGCACAGGGAACTGGCCCCGTGGGAATGCTGCCAGCCTCCTCCTGTGTCAGGAAGGTGTTCCAGGCTTGGAAATTCAAGGCTTCAGTAACAAAGTGTCCAAACGGAACTGAAATCAATACTCATCACAGAGACTGCCCTTTATTTATCAATATTTAGGCTAAATGATAAAGGAAAAAAATTCCCTTCCACCATAAAGCAGCTCATCCTGGAAAAAGGCAAGCAGACAATCCAATGGTCATTGTGAGGCTGGATTTATTGGAGGCTCAGGCCAGTGATGCCTAATCAGGGAAGAGAAAAATGGCACTATGGCTATGGCCACAACAATGCTGCTTGCCATCATGGTGATCCCAGGGCTTTTGAAGCTGGAGACAGCACAGTCTGTCCCTTTGCTTCTTCATCCCTGGAACTGGCTAAGGAACAAGATGGGGGCAATTCCATTTGGTTTCCCTCTTTTCTAATCCTACAACCTGGTGCATTGAATGGATCCATAAAACATTCCTGTTTTGCTGTACCTTAAGACAAAGAATCAGAAGAACACAAAATACTTTAACACTTAAATCCAACAATTAATTAAACCCTAAACGCTGAATCTGTTGAGAATACATTTCTGGCAAACATGAACCCCAAGCACAGACCACGTTTCAGTATGATTGTGAAGTATGTCTTCTGCAGACTTGAGGGATGCTTCCCACTTCAGAGGAAACCTTTATGTGAAAAGAAGGATTCAATCCCTTGGATTCAACCCCATGGATGCCAGGACATGAAATAACAGCTGCATTAAACCCAGCACTATTCAAAACCTATTCCCAAACCTTCTTCCTGTATGACTGCTACAGAGATGCAGTAAATTCCCAGCCCTGGGAGCTAATGGCAAAGCTTCCACCTGCTCCTGTGGACAAGGATTTCAGGGCTGACTGCAGCACCCTCCTCCCCCTCATCCTCTGCCCCTCCATTTTACAGCTGCCTGGTCAGGGTCTCACTTCTGCTTTGTGAAACAAGATCTGTTGCACTGTCCCTGTCTCACAGACACTTCTCCATCCCCCCTCAAACAGCAGAGCAAGTAAGATGAGAGGCTTCCACTTAAACAGCTTTTATTGCTCTCACTCTGTGCTACATCGAGTGCTCCGACACTGGTGCTTCCCTATAACCACACTGAAATTCAGTATATTTTCCTACTTCATGAGAAGCAAGGACAAGCCTTCAGCTTGTGTCAGCAAACACTCCTCATTACACACCACACACACCACTTGGCTTCCTTGTGCATTCATCTCCAGGAGCCAACATGTTTGTGCCCTGTAATTTTTGTGTAATATCATCTGAACTTTGGCTCTCTACCCACTCCGGTTACTCACAGTCACGTGTTCTCTGCTCTCTCCTCCACTTTCCCATTGTCTGATCTTTGCTCGAAGCTCTTGGCCAAACCTTGTCTTGTTGCCCTCACACACTGAATATGGCATTTGAAAAATCAACCAACAAAAGCTGCCTCCATGCAGGATTTCAACTCTTGTTCTCCCTTCTTTGGACAGCAAATACTTCGGAGCCCTGGCTCAACAAATGTCTTTTGTCCCAGATCATACCCAGTGGAGTCACTGCATTTCCTGGGACAATTCAAGTTAATAGCTATGAGGAAGAGCAGTGCTGCCTCTTTCCTACTTAAAATGTCCCAAACATTGTGGCAGTGAGACCCAGTCAGCATCATAAAAAAAATTTAAGAACTTAATTACACTTTCAACCCAAAATCCTTACTGGTAAGAACTGTTGCTAATAAATCACTCAATGCAAGTGAGAATTGTTGATTAACCATTTATCACGGTTTAGTATCACAAAATTCACTCTCTCCTCTACATAAGGCACCTCTTCAGGAAGGTGGGTTAACACAAAGCACATAGGACACACAGAAATCACTGGGAGGGGGAACGCTTTAAAAGCATCTTCGCAATGACAAGCAGAAGAAAATAGTCTTTTTCTTTCCCTCCCACATCCCAAAGGGCGTATCCAAAACCAGAGCCGGGTCATGAGCACTGCCTTCGTTTCTAAGTCACCTAAAGCACCACCAAGACAATGAGGAAATAAGGATGAGTCACTCCAACTGCTTCAGGGCCATTAGACCTTCCTGGATATTAATTACTGGACTGCTCTGTGCAATCCATCCCAGCACGGAGCGTATTAAGATGTCAGCATGCAGAACACATCCCACATAGCGCCCCTTCCTGAGAGGAACGAGTGGTTTCTTTGACGAACAGCCCTAAGTTACCCGTGTATTATTTCCAAAGAAAATGTGGCAGCCTCCAGCCCCGCAGCTGGGCCGGAGCTGGGGACACGGCGCTCACACGGAGCCGGGAGCAGGACACAAAGGAGCGGGACAATGGAGCCGGGAGTGCGGGAGATCCATTCAGGACGCCTCCGTTCAGCTGTCCTTGGGCTCCTGCTCCAGCAGAGCCCAGTCACACCAGCCTGGTGGTTAACAACACCAGAGATAAGGTGAGTTATAAGTCAAACACAAGTCAGATAGCAAGGGCCTAGAACTGGAAAACGCTGCCTGCTCCACCAACCACAGGGACAATGCCTTCAATGCTGTGAATGGAGCAAAATAGGAAAAGATTCTGGCATAAAACCCCGTGGCTCTGCCTGGGAGCATTAAAGCAGGGATGGCTGGGGAGGGAATGGGCAGAATGCAGCTGCTGAGACGTCACAGCAGAAACAATCTATTTATGTCCCTACTGGATTTCAGGACTGGCTCAGGAAGGCACTCAAACGCTGCTTCGTGAGACCACGCCAATAACAATCTAAAGAAAGCAATTTCGCAGAAAAGCCTTACTATACTCCCTGTTATTATTTCTTAAATGCACTGGAAAAGAGCACAGCATGATCATGACTGCTTAACTGCACTTGAAAAGAGCTCAGTGTGCTCCTTAGATATTCAAAAATTAGTTTTACGCTAGGAGAGTACCAGAAAAAGACTCAAAAAAATCACATTTATATTGCATTTACCTTAGAAAATGGAATCTTAAAACACTAAAGCAAATCGGCACCACTTCTGCATATTCTATTTATCCATCAATTCAATCAATAAATCTTAAACTCTAAAAACATTAAGTCAAGCCATAAAATTCAGGGTTGTTACCCACAAGTATCACTTGAAAGCATTTAACCAAGCCCGCTGCCCATTCCCAAAAGCCCTGCAGGCATTAGGCTGAGAACAGCAGCTGAGACACAGGAATATCCAAAAAGAGAAATGAGTGCCCCCAAAAAAGGCCATTTTCTAGCGTGGATAAAGCCAGGGCAGGCCGCGTGAGCTGCAGATCCAGGAATGTTTTGCTCCCGCGGCTGGGAAGCACAGCTGACATTTCCTGCAGCCCTCCCGGGACGGGTCAGCACAGATGCAAGGTCTGAGCACGGGGAACTGGAGCGGCATCTGAGCACAAGGGAACAAATGCCATCTTGCCAAAATCCTCCCTCCCTGCACGCACACAGCACCTCCACGGAGCAGGGAAAAAACCCCTCCGATTCCAGAAGCGAATATCCTGTTAAACTTGCAAGTTTCTTTTTTAAAGGAGATGCAGCAGTTACAAAACCTTTAGATGGATAAGACATCCTCACATCCATCCACTTTTCCCAAAGCTGACTCCCAGCACTCTTGCAAACATCCCACATCCAGGACACCTGGGTGAATGCTGCCTGTCCAGCACGAGCACAGGGCCAAGAGGCTCAGGAATCACTCTGCAAAGCCCTGATGGAGCACCAGCCTCTTGCCTGACCCAAAGACCAGGAATTTCAGCAAACCACCATCGTCACTCATCTCATTCTGTATTTAGCTCTCTTTTGACAAACCTTTCCAGCTCAAGCAGCTGTTTCCAGACACGCTGGTTTCACTTCTCTGCACATGGCCTGAGGGTGAGACACCCACCACCTGCAGCTGCAGTGGCACATGTGGGACAGGCAGGATAAAAACCCACCCCAGGCATGGATGAGATACAAGGGGTACAAGTGACAAGGTCTGCCAGTGCTCTGATTTGGAGTTCATTTGTGGGGCTTTATCACCAACATCATCACTGACCCCAGAGCGAGCTTCAGCCAACACCAGGAGGGGAAGGAAGGTGTTAAACCCAAATGCAGCTCCCCACGACTGATCGTTGTGTTTATTACACACAATCAAAATGTAACGGCTTTCTAAATACCTCTGCAAGATCCACACCTCCCTACGCAGGCTGACTACAGATCACAGCAGTAATTCATGCTGCCCTTTGCAGCTCGGCAGGGCCTGATGACTCTATACCATGGAAGGGCTCCAAAACGTAATTGATGCAGACAACCATGTTGATGTTTAGAAATCCATCCAAAGAACTCAAAAACAACTCCAGGAAAAGTGTAGCTTACAGTGTTTTTTGAATATTTGTTATGCAGCCAGAAAAAAACATATTTTTTAAGACCGACATGCACCTAGGAGATGGCTCCATCCAATCCTGGAAACTTTCTTGGATAATTTTAAAGGCCACATGGGTTCTCAAAGCTATAAAAAGCAATACAAAAGCAACTTTGTATTGGCACCTGAAAAGCCTTTGTTAATGCTTCCCAGAACAAAATCATCCTTTTTCCTGTTGTTCCCTGTAGTGTCTGTAAAGACACAAAAAAATCACAGATTCTTTTCTAGCCACACAGAGGTGAAGCATTCCCAAACAACACATTCTCACCGCCCTCCACACATTAGGAATCGCTTTCCCAGACCTTTCCCTGCAACACAAGTGGGAAGTACGGACACGGCACATCTGCACACCCCCAGAAACAGCTGAATATTTACAGTCAACATCTTGTGAAAGCTGCAGCAAAACCTCATTTTCAGCAGACACACACATCAATTATTCTGAGAGTACTTAACAGGAAAATCCTCTCAAGTCAATACAACAAAAGCAATCACTTGAGACTCGGAGATGAATTTAAATTGGCAAGGTTTGAAAGAAGCACCTTGGAATTGTACGTTGAGAAGTTGATGGCACCTTTTGTTTACTGAACTAAAAATTAGTTTTGACAAAACTCTTCCTGCTAAGTCCAAAAACACTGAAAACCCACTCAGCAGAAAACATTTAAAACTAGTCACAGGTCAAGAGGTTTAAACCAGGAAAATATGCATATAAATACCCACTTAGAGATGTCCAAATAAAAACATGTTCTACAGTTCCGAGATAAACAGCTTGTACCACACAAGGAGTGGGAGCCAGAGGCAGGTCCCTGCTTTGCATACTTTGGCACCAAACAAGAGCAATTTCATGTCTTTCAGATTCCTTCTGCCGCACCAACACCAGCTGTGGATCTGTTCCAGCACACGAGGGATGCTCTGCAGTCCTTTAGCAAGCTCTACCCAGGAGCCAGCACTGGCCTCACTCACCCAGTTTTTTCTTTGCCATTTTTAATGTGCCTTGATGCAGAAGGTGCTGCAGCTTCCAGCACCCACATCTTCATGGCTAACCAGGACCTTCAACCAACCACAGAATCAAGGAGGGGGTTGGGTGGGGACAGACCTTCAAGATGATCTTGTTCCATCCCCTGCCATGGGCAGGGCACCTTCCACTATCCCAGGTTGCTACATCTGGCCTTGGACACCTCCAGGGATGGGGCAGCCACAGCTTCTCTGGGCAACCTGTGCCAGGGCCTTGTCATCCTCGTAGAGAACAATTCCTTCCCAATATCCCATCCATCCCTGGCACTGGGAAGCCATTCCTGGCATCCTGTCCCTCCATCCCTTGTCCCCAGTCCCTCTCCAGCTCTCCTGGAGCCCCTTTAGACACTGGAAGGGGCTCTGAGCTCTCCCTGGAGCCTTCTCCTCTCCAGGTGAACACCCCCAGCTCTCCCAGCCTGGCTCCAGAGCAGAGGGGCTCCAGCCCTTGGAGCACCTCCGTGGCCTCCTCTGGACTGGCTCCAGCAGCTCCACGTCCTTCCTGTGCTGGGGATCCCAGGGCTGGAGGCAGCTCTGCAGGTGGGGTCTCACCAGAGCAGGGCAGAATTCCCCCCTCACCTGCTGCCCATGGTTGGTTCCTGGGCTGCCAGCACACATGGCTGAGTCACTGAACTTCTCCTCAAACAATATCCCCAAGCCCTTCTCCCCAGGGCTGCTTTCAATCCACTGTACCCCAGCCTGGATTTGTGCTTGGAATTGACCTGACCCAGGTGCAGGACCTTGCACTTGCACTTGCCCTTGCTGAACTTCATGAGGTTCACACAGACCCACCTCTCCAGCCTGTCCAGGTGCCTCTGGATGCCACCCCTTCCCTCCAGTGCGTGACCGCACCAGACAGTGCAAGGCAAAGAGAAACCAGCCTGGTGGAACAGGGTGCTAATCACATAATATTTAGGGTGTAATCTATTTACCACTACAAACTTCCAAGCTTTCATAATATTATCTGCCTTTTCTTTCTTACTACAGGGTCTGACTTGATAAAGAATTGTTGCTAAACCAAAATCTCACAGAAAATCTCCCTCAGGAGCACGTTAACAAGATTCAAACTTCATTCAATACTTTTATCAATGACCAGAGGAAACAGAGCACCTGCCAGCTCAGTTTGCAGATCAGGCAGCCCAACAAAGAGTGAACAACAGAGAGGACATGTTTGTACAGAGCAACCTGACCCGTGTAAGAGTGGCTTCAGCTCCCTAACACCGCGTCTGCTTTCACAGAGCCCTATACAAACAGCCACAGCACAGGGCCGCACCCAGCAGGCTGAGAAATCCCAGTTAAAACCTCCTCACGCAACACAGCAGCAGAAAGGATAAAAATACAGTCCAAGGGTGTGCAACGAAGGAACGGCAAACACAAAAAAAGCAGTAAATAGATGTTTATCTCAGTATGTTATACAGGCAAGAGTCTGCTCTAGACTCCCCTGAGCGAGTTTTCCAGTCACAAGTGTGGACAATTTAGGATGCAGAAAGGTGTAACAACACAAAGGGAGAAGAGAATTCAGAGCCATTAAGGCTCTCAGAAGAAGCTAAAATTGAGCAGAAATGCTGTATATGCCTTCATGTAAGAGGACACAGTGCAGTAATGTGTGCTTTGGCATAGCAGAGGACATAATGATCAGCTAAAAGCTGAAAATAAAAAAAACTAGAAGAAAAATTAAGGAAAATGCAGCTTAAAATGGCTAAACTACCAGAACAATCTACAAAGGAAAACGTTCCCCATCACCAGTTGTCTTCAAGGGAGAGATACGGCAGCCAAACACAAACTCCTAGACTCAGAACTGGGTCAAACAATGGGAATTGAAAGCTAAGTGACACCTGGATATTTAAAGCCATCATCCTAATATTAACTTCTGGCTTTAAAACTTGGAATGGCCAAAATCTCAAATTAACTGCCCACGGAGCTGCTTGAAGGGAGAAAGTAGCAAGAATTACTACATGTTTAAAACCATGTGGTAGGAGAAAAGCTTCTGTCAACTGAGGAAGTGCTGCCCTAGAACTGCAGCAGTGCTTTTTATCAGATGAGCTCCTGAAGGTCCATATTCCCACACAGGGGGTGGCAGGAGCCTCGTTAGAGGGGTGGGTTTTGTCTTAGAGGGGGTGACTCAGAAGAAGCTGAGGTAGCTCAGCCATGGTTTGTGGGACTGTAGGATAAAGTGTTTCCTTTCCCATTCACTCGGCCTCAGCAATGGAGAACATCCCTGTAGGAGAGAAGTGACAACACAGACTGGGGGAAGAAGGTCTATATAAAATTACCTCACCACGTGAATCCCAGAAACCCATAGTGAAGTTCAGACCCTCCTGTGATGTTCTAAAACTGGAACCAATATTACTTGATCTACTTTAGAACACATTTTCCCCCAGTCTTCTCCCCCCATCCTCGATCACACAGGGAGGTTAAAAAAATCAGTCACAGTTCTGCTGTTCCTGTTTCGCTAAACTGAGAGGTCAGAACGTCCTGCCAAGGAGGTAAGAGCCGTATTCTTCCTGTGCTGGGCCCACACCAGAAATATAACCTGAATCGAATGATGAATTAAGATCTCTAAACTATACTAATAGATCTTCTAAAATCTCAGATTAATCCTTCAGTTAGAAAACACTCCATGGAAAAGGCAAAGGCTGCCTCCTGACTGCTTGCAGCTACTCCCGCCAAAGGCAAATTCACACCCCAGGATCTTGGATCAGTTGAAAGCTCAGCGTAACAGATTTTGCAGAGATTCCAATCCTCGTTCCCCCACATTAAGTTTTTCTCTTCCCAATTAGTAAAGGCGGGCAGAGAAAATGACCCTCTTTATCTCTCCGCAGCGCAGAGCGCAGGCATCAGCTCCCTGTGCCACACCGCCCCGAGCAGCTGGGCCTGCTGAAGGACATGAAAATCAAATGCACTTCCCTGAGGCAGCACCTGGGAAGCGAATTGAAGCTGCAGCCATGGCCACACTCATTAAGGATGGATTTGAAACCTCCTCGCTGCCGGCCCAGCTGTCCGGTAAAGCGCTGCCTAAGCTGCTTGGGAACACAACTTATCCCTGACATTCTGCCAATTAAAAAGCATAAAATCCCCCTGCCAGCAGCGCTCAGCTCAACCTGCTGGAAGCGGCAGGGCCAGAAGCACAGTGATGTGCTGGCTTAGCTCTTCAAATCCTTTGTGGAGGGAAAGAAAAAAACCACCTATCTTCTTGGAATTAGCAGGAATACCCAAGCTGAAGTTCAGACTGGCCACGCTTCCACGCAGCAGGGAAAACCAGGCACGGTTCTTCCTGCTGGGTGGAAGTGTTATTCCATCGTACAGACTACACACCACCAAAAAACCAAGAGACAGAACAGCCTGTGTTCCGTCTGGCTAATGATGCCGGTAAGTGCAATGTACGTAGGAAGAGGAAATTATTGTACACATAGACACATATGGCTGATAATATTTCTGCTTCAACAATGAAAAGGAGAAAAACGCAGCAAGAAAACATTTTCTCAACATCTGGGAGTAAGTGGGAGCACCGCTGGATTTCAGCAAGAGAGACATCCACGATATTTATTGTCTGAGTTTGCATAGCTGATCTGAAGAATAAAATCATTGCAAATGCAAAAACAGCACTAAAAATATATATTTACTTACTGCAGCAGTTTCATATGTTCATACAGATTTCATGAATGCTCCTACAATATTCTGTTAGCATCATTTACAGCTATTGTTCAGAATTCCTCAAAGTTATGGTAGTTCCTATTTGTCTCTGCCAGGGAAGCCCATCAGTCCAGGGGACAGTGGCACAGACAAGTGACAGAGCCTGTGACAGACAAGCTCCCCAGTCCTTTACCCAAAAGACTAAGCTTGTCAGGAACCCAAAAATAACCACTCTTGTATGGAAAATGGAAACAGGCTGGGATTTATTTGGATGAGCCACTCAAGACTTCACTTGCCACTGCAGAGCCTAGAAGAGAGGCAAGAGAAGGAAGGTCAGGGATATCCTTTCTCCTCCACTAATCCATTTCCCTATCCACGGCTCCCAAACGAAGCCATGTGCTGGCCTGGTATGGGAAAGATCCCCCTGACAGGCAGAGGACAGCTCAAGGCCTTTCTCTGGAGCTGCCATCAGGTTCAGCACCTGCAAAATACAGTCAGAACCAGGGGCTTTCCGAGTTTCTCTAAGGTTTCAGAGCTTAAAGCAAAAGGGGAAGAGGATCTAAGCCTTTAGTGTGGCTTCTAAAGCTACAGAGCACAGCAACAGCACAACAATCCTGTGAGGAAGAACCCAAGGGCTGCCTAATCAGCTCACTGCAGTGATATCCTCCAGTGCCATTCCTGCTCCTTTGGCAATTTCAACTTCCAAACCATCCTCAGCTTCGAGGTTCCTTCCACCGAAACACAGAGAGGAGTCGCAATAATTTCAGTGTATACAATCTTTCCCCTCTCCCTCCACACCATGACCTTTATCCTTAGGGATATATATGACTTTCTTATCCTTACACAAGCCACTCTTTTCAGCAGGGCTCCCTGTAACTCCCTGGGAGGAGCATCACTCCCTCTGCAGCTCTCTCCATGCCCACCACGTCACTTTGGCTGCAGCTATGGGAAGATCCCTCACTCCCTCTTATCTCTCCAGTTCTCAGCTGACCCCTCTGCCCAACAACCCTTCTCTCCTCAGCACTTTTCCATGCACTTCAGACCATGGATACCTTCTCTTTCTCAGCTGATTTAGGTCCTTCCTTCCTGATTTTCCTGCAGTGCTGTATGTTTCCATTCCTGTCTCTCCTGATGGCACTGATCTTCCTTCAGTCAGGCACAGGGGAGGCAAGAACAGCTCCCAAGCAGCTCTCACCTTTAATCTACTTTTCTCCAGCACATCAGAAGCTCAGAAACCCAAGGATCACCTCTGCTAACCCTGCGCTGCCAGCTCTCCCTTGCCTACAGTGCTCAACTTGCACTCCTGCCAAACTGATCCTCCCAACCCAGACTCTTTCCAGCTTCTCTCCAGAAAGGCAGCTGATAACAATAATGAGAACTCTGAAATGCTTTTTTTTATCCAGTGATTTTTCCATTTTAGCCACATCACTAATCCCAAGATACTTGCCTTTCTTCCAAACAGCTAAAAGTGTAGGTTTGACCCACACTCTTTACTCCTGACCTTATGTTTCTCTCCCTCTCTCCAAACTGCTACGCATCCCTTCGCTTCGAGGAGATCACAAGTAGATCACCCCAGAACAAAATCCAAGAGATCTCCGCAGCCTCCCTCCCCACACTGTATCCATCCCTGCTCAAGCTGTATAATTTTAGAGCCTGTCTCCCTCTGGTCATGTTCCCTGGGACTCACCAGCCTGGCAGGGACACGGGGTCACGTCTAGAGTCACGCCTGCTCCAAGGACAGAAATTTCACCTGCCAAAGAACTACAACTGTGTGAAAAGGGCGTCCCTAACACCAACAGAAACACCCCTGGTGTTGCTGTATTTGCAGACCGGGATTTTCTAGACAGGCACAGGCAGGTGTATTTTTACCTATGGCCACAGCAGCCCTGCAAATACCCAGCACAGCGAGTATTTCCTGTATTCCACAGGAATTCCTGTATTCCTCTTATAGCTCAAGAAGTCTCTACCTAAATACAGAGAAGAAAATTCAAAAGACTTCTCTGAAAGTGACTTCAAACCTTATTTTTCCTTCTTCTTCATCAAAAAGCTTTTCTCCATTAACAGACTTTGGAAAAACTGTTAGATTGCCCAGCTGTCAGGGGTAGGTGCACAGACCCTTGAGCTCCCAAAATTCAGCGTGACCTTGTCCCAGTCCCCCTCGGATCATCTCTTCCACAGCTCACTGTTTTCACCTTCAGTCCTCCGCAAGCCTCAACCAGCTCCAAACTGCTCTTCCCAGGGGACTGATTCCACTTTTCCCTCACAGGAAGCTTTAACACAGAATAAAATGTCTCCCTTCTCCCTGGCATATTTTCAGGCAGGCAAGAACAGAGCAGTGACCCTTCCATAAAACCAAACCCTACCTTTTTATTTTTCTCTCTAGTCTATGGGAAAGACAAGGAAAGCCTGGTATTTAGCACAGAGAAATCCCAATTTAGATCAGTGCCCTTTTTTAAAGTCAAGGGGACACAGGGCTGTGACTTGAGTTATTGTCCCCAGGCACACTCAGCAGCTTCCAAGATCTCGGGATCGAGTAATGGAGCCGAGTTTCCTCCCTGACATCACCACACGCTCCCCCTGTGTGCCCAGAGCCACGACACGGTAACAGGTTTTGCCACTACAATTAGTTTTCTTGCCATGGGGTTTCCCCACAAAGGGGCAGGAACAAGGACACCCAAAGGCAAATGTGGACACGACTGCAAAGCTCACCCATTCCCTGGGCACAGCCACAGTACCCGACTTGGTTTAGGTTCCCCATCTCTCCCTTATCAAAGGATTACGAGAAATGCATTTTCAAGCCCAAGATCTGGCTCGCTCCACTTCCTGCAACACAAACTTCAAAGCCAAATCAGACCATTTCTGTGTTAATTATGGCTCATTTCTTCATTTAAGGAAATGAAGGATGCAAACGAGCCCATGTTTGGGGCTGTGGCAGGAGCCAAACCTCCATCCAGAGCAGGCAATGCCAACAGTGCACACAACCACGCTGGTGTTTATTTTCTTGTGTTTCCAACACAGTTTAAAAACAATTTTTGAAGCATGCCCCCCTTATAACATCCAGAAGCAACGTAAGTTAGTCACTCCTGGATGTCCTGACTGCTTCCAAGACTGCACCTTAACGCCAGATTAAGCAGAATTACGCAAGCTCCACATTATAAAAACCCTCACAGGTCTTTGGGTGAAAGGCCCGAGTGAGGATGAACAGCACCATTCCAACTCGAAGCTCCCGAAACAAGGAACCACAGAACAGCTCATCCACGGCTCTCCTCGAGCAGCGTTATCCTCGCTCCTTTTGTTTTCCTTTCTAACCCCGAGACTCTCTCGGGCTGAAGTCAGAGAACAACATGTCATTGTTCAAGCTTAATGAGTCAACGTTAATTTTCCCATTGTTTATTTAAACCCCCTTTAAAACAGCATCAGCGGCGTTAATTACGTTGAAATACTGATGTTTTGTTGGGGGGGCCGGGTGTGAGCAGGAAGAGGCGTTTTCCACAGAGAAGCGGGTCGCTGGCAGATGTTCGGACGGCGCGGTGCGGATCTCGGGGGGAGTGACCCGACCCCTCACTGGGAGGTGGGTGATCCCCTCATCGAGGGGCTGGTTCCCTCACCGGGGAGGGGCCCAACCCCTCACGGGGGATGCTCGGTCCCACCACAGGTGGAGGGTTGATCCCCTCACCGCGCTCCCCCGCCGGCCCCTCCGCGGGGTCGGCCCCTCGCCGCCGCCGTCACAACACGCAGCCCGCTGCCCCCCGTCCCCGGGCCGGTCTCCTCTGCTGCGGGTCACCTTGACAGCCGGCCCCAGCCCCCCGCGCTCCCCTCTGTGCCGCTCCCCTCCCCGGCGCAGCGCCGGGCCCGAACACAAAGCCCCGGCGAGGGGGGAAAGGCGACCGAGCCCGGCCTGAGAGGCCGCGGCCGCGCGGGGCGGTGCGAGGGAAGTACCTGGAAGTCTCTGTCCTCGTTGAAGCGGGAGAACCTGTCCGCCATTTCGCGCCGGCCCGGCCCGGCCCGGCCCCG
>VZTH01006377.1:0-29076 GCA_013397815.1 Aleadryas rufinucha | reverse complement strand
GGCTGGGGTGGGCTCCTGAGGGATCCCAGTCCCAAGTGTGCTCCGGAGGGACCCCAAACTGGGGTGTGCCCCTGAGGGACCCCAGCATTGAGGGGGCTGCAGTGTATCCCTGAGGGACCCCAGCCCCGAGTGTGCTCCTGAGGGACCCCAGCCCCGGGTGTGCCCCTGAGGGACCCCAGCCCCCAGTGTGCCCCTGAGGGACCCCAGCCCCGGGTGTGCCCCTGAGCAACAGCCGCGTCCTGCTGGGAGCTGCACCGGCACGGTGAAATCAGGAGTGCCACCCCCGTGCCCTGCCCACACACCCACCCCTGTCCTGAGGCTGTTGGGACACCAGGTCATGGCATTCCTGCCCTTCTCCTCGGTGTCCTGGCTCCCCACTGAAACAGAGCAGCTGCCAGCCAAGGTCTCGCTATACCTGAAAGGAGTTAAAAACCATTACTAACGATGCTCAGTTTTTTCCCCCTGGCTGGTTTCTAGGATATCAGGGTAAGAACATTCCATCCCAAATGTAGCGTCTCCAAAGGCTGCTGAATGCCCCCTTGAAGCCCTGCTCTGTTCATCCCTCAGTGCCCAGCCCGTGCCTCCAGCCCAGGCCACAGCCCTGCTCACGGCCCATGAGCGCTAACACAGATTTTGTTTGAAAAGCCACACGTTAGCAAACCACAGTTATTTGCAAGCCTGGCCCAGGGCTAGTGTCAGACATCAACACATAGGCAGCACTGATATTTTATTTAATTAAGTCATGCCATCTGGGCCAACAATGAAGGCACTCATATACTTTGCCTTTGCTCTCAGACTGCAGAGTGCTCTGATCCCCCAAAATTGTTCTAAAAGTCAAATCTCCATGGAATTTAAAGAACACTTTCAGCTGTTACTTGCATTAGACTGAATTTCTGCTGCAACATACTCGGGATTTTTCCTATCCTAATAAAGCGAGTCAGATTTATGTGCCTCAGTTTCATCCCAGTGCTGCGTCCAGTGTGCAGGAAATTACTAATGAGCAGCTAAAAGGGCTGTGCTATATTTAGCAGGTGTGTGCAGCACCACACAGCCACCAGCGTTATCCTGCCAAAGGTTATTTGCTGTGAAAAGCCGAGGTGGTGCCAAGCAGCCGGGCACTGGGTGTGGGAGCTGCTCCTCGTGCAGGCTGTGCCCTGTTACTGCCCGTGCCCACACACCCTCCTGCCAAAACCTCTGCTTTCTGCCAAACCAGAGCTTTCCCAACGCGCCCACAACAAACAGGAACCAAGCAAAAAAACGCTTGTGACAAATGTGAACTCAGGTCTTCAGAAAGGAGAAAAGCTTAAAGGGTGTTGAGTCTCCTGACTTAGTTTTGGGGCTCAAAGGAATTGTAGAATCATGGAATCACAGAATGGGTTGGAAGGGACTGAAAGCTCATCTCATTCCACCCCCTGCCATGGCAGGGACACCTCCCACTGTCCCAGGCTGCTCCAAGCCCCAATGTCCAGCCTGGCCTTGGACACTGCCAGGGATCCAGGGGCAGCCACAGCTGCTCTGGGCACCCTGTGCCAGGGCCGCCCCACCCTCACAGCCAAGAATTTCCTCCCAATACCTAATCCAAACCTTTCCTCCTTCATTGTAGAGCCACTCACCCTTGTCTTGTCACTACATGTCCTTCTGCAGAGTCCCTCTCCAGCCTCCTTGCAAACTCAATTGAGGAGAGAATCCAAATTCAGGAAAGGAATTCTGCATCCCCTGGCACCAGCTTTGTGCCGTGGTCTGAACCCAAGCGTGGCACAGAGCCCCACACCTCTGCCTCGCCAAACGTGCTGGGCAGAGTCAGTGTCGCTCTGGAGAGCTGCAGATGCCTCCACTCGAAGTGTCAAACAGGGCTAAAACCCCAGAACTCACACAAAAACCGCCCAGGCACAAACTGAGCACGTGCAGACTGCTCAAGGTATTCTCTGTTGCCCTTTATCCAGGCTGTGGCATTCCCACCTTGTTCATGGGAATTCCCTGGTCCTTCTCGGTGGCAGGGCTGTGGGTAACCCCAGAGCACCACACCGACCCCCAGCCGTGGCACACGATCACGGCGTGACTCACGAATGTTCAAAATTAATCAAACTGCTTCAATAACCTGACTGAAATATTTCAGCAGAGTTTAATGACTTTAGCTGAGATGCAGAGTTGAGCCAGATGTAACTGAGTCACCATGCACCCCTGGTAAGTGCTGCCCTTACTCCTGATAGAGGGAAGATTTTATCGTGCGAATCAAATTAAATAGAAGCTGAAGTGTTTTGCTGAACTGAGGCCTAAGCCCGTGGAAATGTAATTTTTGCTCACTGTATTAAGCAGCATAAGGTATTATTTATTGTACCTATAATATTCAGCTTTTCAAAGTTCCAGAAGGACGTGTTCACCAAACTTTTGTGAGGTAAGGATACAGAGAACACGAGCTGTGATCAAAGTACTGTTATGTCACTCTCTAATTGCTGGGTCTCTGGGAAGCTGCCCAAGTCTTTGCACTTCCCAGCTACAATTTACATCTCACTACATTAAACAATTGATTCTAACACACGTATTTCAGCACCAAAAAAACCCTGTCTCCATGTTATTAACAGCAAAAATCAGCCCATATATCCTGGGAAATGGCATCACTGAACATTTTCAAGGGAAAGAGTATTTTTACATCCCTATTTTCCAAGTGTCTGTATTTAGCAATGCTGGGCAGAAAGTCAAACATTTCCTTTTTGCTTCAGCAGATGCGAACTGCTGAAACTTCTCACGCTCCTGCTACCATCTCACATTAAGAGAGCAGGAGTAAGTGCTCCTAAGTACTGCAGAAATATCTGCACTGGAGACACGAACAGCAGATGGATGCTCCAGTCAAGCACTACTTAGTGCCATCAGCAATAAGCACTCAGGAATCAAGGACACCTGCAAATTAATTTCTTTAGCATCAGGCATACTCTGAGCCACCACGAGCTGCCTATTAGTCTATTATTATGGCTCTTGCTATTTAAAACAGTTTTAATGGATCCAAAAGGAGTGTAACAGCAGAGGTCATTATGAAGTATTTCGCTGATGTACTTGGTGCTGTTTTTCTGTGCTTCCAAAAATACAATCAAACTGTTTTAACATAGCTGGTTTATGTAGTAATGAACTTAGAAATATCAAGCAGTAATGAAGATACTGTACAGAACAGCAAAACATGCTGGGGAAATTAAAGAATTGGAATGTGCTTTAGTGTGTCAGCTGATAAATCAAACAGAAAGGCCAGCATTGTAATTAGTGATTGCTTAAAGAAAAGAATAGAATGGCTTAACACCAAGCATTCCAAAAGTGTTCAATATAAGGCAATTCAAGAACAACATCTAAATATTTCAGAAAATGTTTAAGAGGATATGAATATTCTGAGAAAGCATAAAAATAATCTAGGTTTTTTAAGGAATGAAAATTTGACTTCTGACTTATCTAGTCAAATTGAACCTGGAAGGATTAGCCAGTGAGTTCCATGTAGAAGTTAATTACAGTTAAAAAAAAAAAAAAAATTTGGACTGCTAAGTAAGCACAGGGTTGGGGGAAAAATTGAAGCTGGGAATATTACGACAGGATGGTGTATTTGGGTAAATAGGAGCTCTCCATATTTACACATGACCTGACTGGGAATGAAACCAAAGCAGTCCCTCTCCTGCATGTGTCACAAAGGACTCGTGCATGTGATGGACACAGCACACATTGCAAAGGGCATTTATTGGGTGTGCAAGGCAATTCACAGCTTTGTCTCCCAGGCTGGAGGAACTCCTGAAAGACAGCACACAAAGAACAAGTTTCATGACAGCGAGGCAGAAAGGGGTTCAGTTTTCCCAATTAGAAATGGTTCTGGAGAGCTGGACTGCAGCCTGAGGGAGCCGAAGGCGCCTGTCCCGGAGCTCGGTGCCGCGGGTCCCGTTTCCACCGCGGCCTCAGAAGCTGCTCAGCTGGGACAGTCTCTGCCATGGACACAGAAGATGAGGCAGACAAGCAGCAACGGCCAGAAACCAGAAGGGAATTTTTGGCGGCGCTGTAGGAAAACATTTTGAGAAAGGACAACTGGACAGCGAGCAGACAGGCGGGGAAAGGGCTGTTGTGGCAGCGAGGCGTGGGTAAGGCACCGAGGTGTCCTTGGTGACACTGGAAAACATTGGGAAAGAAATCCTGCTGAGGGACCAGGGCAGTACTGGGGTATTGCACATCCCCTGTGGGGTTTGTGCACTGGTGCTTTAGGGAGTGCAGCTGTGATGTACAGACCATCTGATTTGTGAAGCACAGCGTGCAAAGATTACCAGGATTTTGCTCAGTTTATAAAGAATTTGAAAAGCAGGAGGAATTATGGACATGAGAGTGGCAATTTCTACAAATTCTGGTCAGTTGTGTTAGCCATCCACAACAGAGGATGTGTAAGCATGTAGGAACTGCAGATGAGGATCAGAGAAAACTGGGCTGGAAATCAGACTGGAGAGAGGCACAGCCTGGAGCCCACCCTGTTGACTTGAGCATGCTGAACCCAGTGGGATTTTCAGGTCTGTATTAGCTGCTTTGCTGATGGGGATTAATATGTTTTACAAAAGCAACAGCTTCACAGTGACAGAGGTTCAGTCCTTCTGTCTCTCTTAGACCTTTTAAGGCACCTGGGACTGCGTTCCTCGGACTGTGTCATGGGATTTACACACATCCTGAACTTTCCCTCTTTCTTCAGCTTCATCTATTTCAGTAGCAGCACAGATCTAAGGAATAAATTCACAGATGAGTTTGGAACATGAAGTCCAGTCCACAAGTAACAAGATTTCAACCAAACATGAAAACCAATAATTTTCTCACTGTTAGAAGCCCTTGCTGAGGGTGCTTCAATTCTACAGCCCTTGTAAAACAGTGCCACAATTTGTAGTTTCTACATTTACTGCTCAGAGGGCGATTTGTGGGCTTTATCTGTCAGAAACAAAGGAGCAATGAAAAGGAAGAGAATGCAATAAATGAAATGTTACTCAGTTCTACACCTTTATGCAAAATATTATGCAAAAAATTTGTTGTTGGAAGTCAAGCTGAAAGTTCAACATCATTTCTTCACCCTCCAGCTCCCATATTAAAGCATGTCACTTCATGCCATTTCAAGACTGTGAGAGCTCACAGACCTATTGAAGATCGATTTATTCTTTCTTTCTGGCCTACAAATTCTCCAGTCCTTAACAATTGCTACCATGAGGAGCATCTCTCTCTTACATAAACTTTCATGAAGGAAATAAAATGATCCTGTTGTAATCATAAATTTGTTTTTCGTATTTGTGTGGATTGTGAAGTGGTATCAGCTGTTGGGTGAACTTTTAATCTAATTGCCCTCAGATTTCAGGGGGTTATTGGAAGTGGCTGAGCACAGCAGTTTGCATGAACAAGCACAAACACACCCAGGTCTCTGCACCCTGTTATGTGCTCTAAGTATCTAAATATCTGTGGGTGCACAGGGGGGTCTGTGTGTGCATGGACATGGACATTTTCACACTGAGCCTCTCCACTCCCTTGGAAACACAACAAAACCCTGCTGACATGAGCTGATCGATATTTCTGCCCTGCAGATTTTAGGCTGGGACTTCCAAGCAGGTGTCAGGATTGCAGAAATGCCCTGAACTGTTTTATGACCCAAAATCCAAAATACAGGGTTAAAAAATGCCTAAGGTTGAGACTTGCCATTTAATGCTATTTATTTCCAGCAGAATTATGTCCTCTTGCCATTAAAATAGACTTTCCCTAAATTTTCCTCCTGCTGTTTCACCTGATTGGATTAATCTATTTTCCACTCAATGGAATGAGCTAGCTGTGTGACAAAGTGGCAAAGAAATCCCAAACAGAATATAAAATTAAATATAAATTACTTGAAAGCATGTTACAGCAAAGGATAAAAATACATAATTCTATCAACGAAAAGAGTTGACTGTCAAAAATTCAACACACGAAGTATATATGAAATATACAATCTGGTTTTTTTCATGTTTGAAAAATTACATTAATCCTTTTAGTGAATTTTTTTACCGTGTGGAGTACATTAGTCTGGATTAACGGATGGTGTTTATCATACTTTGTATTGTGGTTTCAGGAAATAGTCTGGCAATGCTAGGTTTCTACAAATGGATTTAAAATTAATCAACATCTATTTATGAGAAAGTTTAAACCATTATTAATACACTGTAAATACAGATCTCCTTAGAGCTGACCCCAAGTGTCTACCATCTGCTCAACTGTTGTAATCACATTTTTAAAGAGCATGGTCATACATAATGATTCTTCTCAGGAAAGAGCATCCTTAAGTACATCAGCAACATTTTAAATTCCACTTGTGTAATGCAATAATTTCCTACTGCCCTTTGCTAAGGAAAAAAGCATATGGCAGTGACTGAAAGCCAATCAAGCAACCCTTGGTTTGTTTTCAGGGCTGCAAGGATGATGCTTTTTATTTATTTTTAGGAGAAACAACCAAAAAATTTAGCTCACGTAACTTTTTTTTAATAAAATGTGAGTATCCTCACTAGCTTAACTAAAGCAGTCTTGATGTTAGTATAGGCATAGATAATATTAACCCCAAATACAAACCTTGTGGTAACTTGGGATATATTATATGCCTGAATTAAAGCACACTTTTAGCAAAGGCAGCTGAACCAAACAATTTAATTTGGAGAAGTCCACAAAATCCCTTCTAATCCTCACAACATCGTTCCAAGTTAATAAACAAGACCCAGGCATTGGTTTAGAGCTGATCCATTGACACAGGGACAGCACATCCCACACTCCTGTTATTTACACACCAGGGACCAGCGAGGAGCTCCATTTAGGACTCTTTGTTTTTATGGGATGAGTGGGACAGGGAGGAGGAGGAAAAGGCTCCACATCAGCCTCCAGTTTCCATGGCCCCGTGGGGACACAGCTCAGGGACCACCACAACCTCTCCAAGTGGGAGAGGCCATCAAAGAGGCAATTACCAGCCTGTAACTTCAATAAAGAATTTCATGTTTGCATCTTGTTTTTAAAAACATTTTTGTTGGAAGCAAATGATGCATAAGGTTTATTAAACACTGTGATGCAAAAAGAGCAGCCAATGTTGTTGTGTGGTACTTCCATTAGTATTCTTAAAGGGATCTTAATCTTACAGATAAACAGAATCTCTACCATTAAACCAATCAAGAAATTATTCTGTGCTTAATGAGTTAAGCTTTCTTTGCAGTGTTGAGTTGATGATTGTATTCAGTGATCTCAGAGCTCTTTTCCAACCTAAAAGATTCTATGACTCTTCAAATGCTACTAGAAATAAAAACATTTCTAACTGTCCCAATTAAAGCAAACAAACAAACAAAGCCTGAGAGTTACAGTGAGTCCAACAGTTCCTAATAAGATGCAGAGTTTTCATCTGTAAGTCCCAAGATCAAATGCATCAGTAGCCAGTACTATTAAAAAACCTTTCACGTAGGATGCTTTTACAAACAGCTGAGCACGAAACAATTTCATTGTCGTTGCAGCTCTGCAGGGATTGCTGAGTTTGCTTCCAATCAGCTGATTTATTGTGCCCAGCAGAGCAGAAGTGGCTGCAGCACCAGGAGCTGTGTCCGGCTGGATGCAGGGCCAGGGGCCAGAGGAGGCTGCAATGGAAGGGTCCAGAGCGAACACACGCTTGACTCGGGGCAGGAGAACCCAGGGGCACCTTCAGCTGGGGATGAAGAGGCTGCTTTGCTGCCAGGAGCTGTTGTTTTCTGCCAGGTTTGGGTTGAGAGTCAAGGAGGGCTCTCTGCTTGCAGTAACATCTCCATCTTCCATTCAGTGTCTTCGCTTGCAGCCTTGATCCGAGCCAGCCGTGAGACCAAGGCAGAGAACGCCCTGCCCCAGGCTCAGACGCACAGAGGTGTGACTGTGCCCTAAGAGACAAAAAACCCCAAACCAGTGACTCTGCAACACTGCAAACACTGAAGAACAGCCTCTTCCAGGATAACTCTATTTCCACTCCAGGGAAGATGTGGGTCTCGTTTCAGCACTGAGCCATTAAACCCCCCTGGTGAAGGAGCAGCCGTGACTTCCCCACACGCTCTGCAAACGACGGGCAGGTCCCAGAGGATGAAAAGGTAATTCCTGCCAGGAATAAACACTGAATTCCATAATCCTCACGTTGGACACAAATTCTTGCAATAGGAAGCATTTCAGAAATTCTAACCCTAGAATGTCACTGCAGTTACATTATCTTAGGCAGCTCTGCCTGATAACAGCTGATAACGGCTGATAACAGCTGCTGGGGTAACGTCATGTGAGCAAAGTCATTAAAATTAAAATACAGGTGCCAACTTTTCAGACCAACTTCTAGGATCATGAGAGTGGAAGTGTAAAATTTGATCCTTAAGAAACCTCCTCTTTACTCAACCTTATTTACTCGGGATTGCATTTAACAGTCCTGGAAGACTGGAAATCAACGATGCAGAAAGCACTTGGTAATTTATTTTGCAAAAATCTTCTTAATAGTTTTTGGAAGCCACAGCTGGAAGTCCAGCAGAAATTAAATGAAATTTGTACTTTGTGACATGACTGCATAAAGTTAGGAAGGACTGGAAATGGGTCATGGTACCTTTAAAAATTTCTCCAACTGTCACATTGTTGATTCATACTTATTTTTCTGAAATGCTTTTAAGCATAATATTCAATATTTCACTATGAAATGCAATGTTTCTTTCTTAAAATAAGTCATGTTTTTATCTATGATGTCTGCATTTATGTGCATGATTTATCATGCACTGCACAGATGAAAGAATTCCACACCCCTTTCCTGTACCAGATGGACTCAGTTCCAGTAATTACTATTTCAGGCTAGTTACTTTTTTGCCCTTCATTTTGCTGTAGGATAAATGAAAACACAGAGAATGGTGGAAAATGGAATTTGGCCTGCTGAGCCAAATATTTGTTTACTGAACACGATTCAGAAGGTGTTAACACATCAGAAGAAGCTTTGCTAGTGCATATCAAGAACAAAAATTTAACATTACTTGAGGAGAGGCTGTGCCTACCTGCGGGTTTACAATGAGAAATGAAGGTGTTTGAGAAGCAGAACGAGTATTAACTCATGTGCCATTATTTTGGTATTTGTGGTGATTTTACCAAGGTGTTCAACACAAACGTGACCTGGAAGCCCAGAGTGCTTGGGAGACGTGGGACACTCGTGGGTCTGTGCCCACAAACCTAAATCTGAACCCCACGGGGCTGAGGGGGTTAATGAGTGCCTGCCCTGCCGGGGGGCCTGGGCTCAGACACAGCTCGAGTCACAGGTGAAAGTGTGTGGTGGTCTGGGGCAGTGTCCATCTGTCTGAAAATGTGTGGTGGTCAAGGGCAGTCTGTCTGTCCGAAAATGTGTGGTGGTCTGGGGCAGTGTCCATCTGTCTGAAAATGTGTGGTGGTCAGGGGCAGGGTCCATCTGTCTGAAAATGCCCTGGTGGTCAGGGGCAGTGTCCCTCTGTCCAAAAATGTGTGGTGGTCTGGGGCAGTGTCCATGGGTCTGAAAATGCCCTGGTGGTCAGGGGCAGCGTCCATCTGTCTGTGTGCTCCGGACCCTTGGCGCAGTTCAGCCGCTCCCTGGCCGGTGCCGGGTCCGGAGGTGGCCTGGGAGTGGACATCAGCGCCCCAGAGGGACCAGGCTCGCCCGTCCCACCCGGCACCGCTGCCCCGTCCGTCAGCCAGGGAATGAATCTCCTTTCGCAGGTGAGACAGAGAACGTCTCCAGCTCCTGGGAAGGTCCTGCTCCCTCCTGGAGCCCCTGGAAAGGTTCCTGGCTGCAGCGCTCAGGTTTTCCAGAATTCCTTCGAGCAGGAATCTGAAAAATGTCGAAACCAAATAATCCGAAGGTGAAACTCCGACTGCGGTGTTTTCACTTGAGCTTTTTCATTAATTTTAATGAGCTCAGGATTTAATTTTTATTTCGTTTTCGGTTTTATTTTCCCACATTTTCCACGCGCTGCCGTTGTTGCTCCAAACTGATACAAGATATCACAAGGAAAGAGGAAAGTAGGAATCCTTCACTAAAAATTGTCTCAAGAAACTGCTCTAAGTATCTATTAAAAATAAGAATAACTGCAAAAATATTAATGTATGTCCCTATTTAAAATATATTTCTTTAAAAATCCCAATCCCCAACTTAAATGCTCAGTAACTGGACAGGATGAAAAAGTTTCTTTTTTGTCACACACTAGTTATTTCTGAGATATCAGATGACATGAGATGAATTCCAGGAAGTAATTCCTTTTCCTGAAATTTAGAAATATACCAAGATTATTAAAAGAAATGATGATTATTAAAACAAAAGGACACTACCAAATTCTTTCAAAATATTTCATGCTTGAAAATTCTGCTCTCAGAACAGAGCATGGAGGCACCAAGGGGCATTTCTCTGTCCGGAAGGACAAATAAAGATAAATTCTCCTGCTGCCTTCTGTGGCACATTTGTGATGTGCATAAGCAAGTGACCAAAGGGACGAAATTCCTAAGGCTTTCTCTGTCACAGTTCCTCATTCTTTCTTCCTCAAATCAGCCTGGTTCAATGGAACCTGCTGGAAAAATAAGCAAGCAATTAGAGGTTCCTGAGCGATTTTTTGGGCGACCAACACAACTGACGCAGTGCGTGCCGACTCAGCTGGGTGCTTCCCGCTTCTTTATGAGCTGGTTGGCCACTCTCACCTGCCCCCTTCCCCATTAAATATTTGCTTCTCCGAACATTTGGGCGTTAACCCCCCCCGAAAAGCGAGGCTTTCAGCTGGGAGGTGTCTGAGGAGCAGCACTGGGAGCTGGTGGCTGTTTCTGGTGCGGGGAGCACGGGGCTGGGTGCGAGGAGCTCTGCCCCGGCTCTGCCCTTGTCCGCAGCGCTTCGGCCGCTCCACGGCCCCCAGAGCCCTGCCCGCCCTGCCCGGGTCCGGGCTCCGGGCTCAGGGCAGGGGCCAGGAGCGGGATCCTGCAGCCCGTGCTGTAAAACCCGCTGTAAACCAAAGGGAACACGACAGCTTTGGGTGTCTCTCCTCACCCCAAAGCCGATTCAGGAATGTCCTGCGGCAGCCGAGGCTGTGTCCTGGTGGTTTGGAGCGTGGAGGCTCAGGCTGAGACATGCCAAAGTGTGTAAATAACAAGTTTACTGCAAACAATCTAAAGAAAATGCAAGAACCTGAAAACCAGCACTAAGTTGTCGCTGTCGAGCGCCAGCTGAGTGCAAGAACCCGACTGGATCGGGTGAGGCAGAATTCTGATTTTATTATTTAATTCTAAAACTTATATAGACTTTTAAAAGTTCCTCCGGATTGGGTCAATTCAAAACCTCCCCCTAGGCCCATAGGCCAGGTTGAACTGCCCATCTTTCCAGAGACAGTTTCAATAACATCCAAACCTTATCTTTATTTATAGAACCCAGGGAGAAGAAGAGAAAAATTCCCATGGGAAAGAATCTGTGCTACCACACTAAGTAAAGCAGTAAAACACTCTATTTTATTCCAGTTCTAATGCTTGCATGAACCAAATTAATTCCGTGATGGTTCTATGGCGACTCTCTCTGAAGGGGTGTTTGAGTTGAGGGAAATGGAAAAGAAACAGGTAAAAATACCAAATCATTGCTGCTTGCTCCTGTTTTTAGGACTTGACAAACAAGTTTATCTCAGATATTAACTGAAGAGTGTGTGAGATCGCCTGCAAAACCTAATGAGACTTAGAAGTGTTCAGGAATATATAAAGCAATAAGAAAATCTCTGTCATTTCCCAGTCAGAGACTTGGATGCTGTCTGGTTCTACATGCTATAATTTTTGGGAAAATATTTTTTTGCAAATGATGGGAAGTCAGTAGTTACATTACTGCTTACTGTTGACATTAGGTGACTGTTCCTATGCCCAGAATACCACCTACCTCAGCTAAATGGTATCTTTATGAAATTAACAGAATGCGGTTACAACATGGCTATAAGAAAAAATATTAACATCAAATTTTGGATTATAATTGGAAAACTGACCTTTGGAAAATATGTTACCACTGCAGCCCTGAACTGTACTGTAAAATGACAACTTTAAGAAGTGAAAGAATGGCTGTATTATGCAGTTTAGAAAACGCAGCAAAATACAAATAATTATACTCTTTATGCTTCGCCGGAATTCTAAATCAAAAAAGCCTTGGGGCTTTCTATGGCCTTCCTCCTGTGAAACCATTCACATTATTTTCAGTCTTCCAGCTTCTTGGAAGTGTCTGTCAAACCCTTTAAAGTACTTTCAGTGCAGCAGATTTGTCTGTCATTACAGGGGCGATCTCCGCAGGCCATTGTGACAGGGGATGTAAATAAAGCTCTTCCTGGAAACATCTCTCAGCAAGGTTATTGAGGAGCATGCAAATGTTTCTTTTTTGTTGTTGTTGTTGTTAAACAGCTACACTTGATTGAAAGCCTTGACATCAAAGCTCCCAAAATGCCTCGCAGCAGAAAATTTTGAGAAGCTTCTGCGAGGTCCACTTTGGTACCTCAGAGTTTCTCTTGGCTCTGTCGCTCTTTAGACTTCTGCCACTCTCACATTTCTGTCAGCAGCACAGGCAATTTTCGTTGCTTCTGGTCCATTGCTGTCCTCCCTAGGTCAGTATTTATTCATGTGTGTTGCTGCATGCATCTACAGCTTTATTTGCATTTCTGAACCATCAGGCTGGTCTTGTGTCATTAAACTGAATGGCATTTTCCAACAAAACCTCAAAGGTGCAGAGAAAAAAGTCATCCTGTAGGTATTTATTGTTCTGGATTTATCACAGATATTCAATATCTGATTTTTTTTTTTGTGATGTGAATTCTCAGTTGTAGTTTTTCTTCTCATTGGATACATAAAAATTCCTTTTCCATAGAAAAATTTTTGACTGGTAGATTAATAAATAGACTTCTGCAGAGATAAGCACAGCTACAGTGCAGTTGTGTTTCATCCAGCTGTGCTGAACCACCACCTGATGGAGAATTTAGAACTCGAAGCATTTGGCCAAGTATTTATTTCTAAGACATTTGGTTCATCCTCAGTATGGAAAAGGGTAGAGAATTAGAAATGCTGCATCTTCCTCAGTTTATCGGTGACTGACAGTTGAAAATTAAATCCCAGAGGATGGAGAGAATCACACAAATCAAGAGTGTTGGTAAAATATAATTTAAAGGACACCAACACCAAAATGGAATCTCTTCGTGGGGGAATATCCTCTTGGCTGTGTGAGCAAAGCTGGCAAAACCCTTCCAAAATTTAAACCAGATAAAAGGATTACCAAACTCAGGCAAGAGTTTGTGCCAAAAATAAAACTAAAAGTTCTGAGGAGAAGAAAACCCCATTTTTATTGAAATACTATTTGTGTTTCAACATAATATCTTAAGTTGAGGGTTATTTAATTATAAATTAAAGGCAGACTAAAAAGAATCAAACTAAGTGTGTTATTTTCTGAACTAAGCTTTCTGAATTGGTTTGTTTCCAGTTTTTTCGGCTTAGTTTTTCATTTTGCTGGGAGAACAAAATAGGTCTCATTACACAGTGACTCAAAATGATCCAACTCAGCCCAAAACTTTTGGGGTTGGCCAGAGAAATGAGAAGAATGAAGCATTCACACATCTGTATTTTAGATACCGCTGGTGTAAGCTGAAAGCCTGAGTCAAGGCTCGCTTGCAGAACGATGAGTGAGGATCTTCTGGACAATCCCACAGCATTTATTTCACCCTCTTTTTGACAGCCATGTAATAGAGCACGGAAATTAGAGCTTCTTGATGCATGGCAGCCGTTCCTGGCTGAGCCTCCGGGGTTTGCTGCGTGCAGTGAAGGCAATCCACTGCAGAAACATTTCTCGTGGCCCGGGAGGAAATGACACAGTGACCAAAGTGGTTGTTTTTCACAGGTTTGTGCTGATCATTACTGCTCAGTTCAGAATCCATCCTTGCTCTATCATCCACCCCATGCCCTCAGGGGATGCATTTTGCTGCGGAGCCGCCTCCTCTCTGCTCACCTGCAGAGCAGCCTCCCCTGGATCCCCGTCTTAGCAGCTATTTTTCTCTCCTCCTTTTAATTAAAATCTCCACGTCAGTAGCATGTATTAAATCAAGTTCCATTACAGGCCCAACTTTCAAGAGTGCATTTTTTTAAGCAGCTCGTATTTTGTCAAGCCTAATTGCTTTAGTTCTAGGCAATATTAGTTGCAGAACAGCCAGTAATAACCTTTAGTCCTGGCAAATTTTCTCTCTACCAGAACTCAATCACATAACATAAACAGCTATAAAAGGAGGCTTTTTAAAGCTTTATTCATAATGTGTAGCACATGCATGTGGCAATGTATATCAGATCACAACACTGAAGGAAATATGAGCTTTACCCATGATGTAAGTTATGCCAACATATAGTAAGTTGAGAGCATTAATTTGAATTTAGCTACATTAGAAAGGAGAGGGGGGGGAAATGACATGCTGCTTTATTAGTGCAGGCTTTCCCAATTTAATATTAAACCCCATTTCTTTGTGGGTGTAGCTGCTCATGGCACCACGCTTGATGATGCAACTCGGTGCAGGAAAAGCACAGCAGGCTATGGACAGAGAGAATCAAGGTGGTCCATGTGAAATGGAGTGAAAGAAATGGACTCTCAGCGTTTGTGGGGAGCAAGAGAGATTTTAGCTTTTTGGTGTGGTGGCAGAAAGAAAGCTGTGAGGACTGAAAACTCCAAATGGAAGTTGGGCCTGCCCCCAGAGCAGCACACGGCCAGGGGCTGAGGGAGCCCAGCCTCAGGCACGTACCTGGGAGCATTCCCGAGGTGCACAGGCAATGGAAAAGCCCCATGCTGGCCATGCTGGCTGCTGGGTGTCCCACAGCCCCGCCTGGGCTGCCCCCAGGAGCCCACGGGTAATTTATGGGCTGTGGTTACAAAACGTCTCTGCCTTAAGCCACTGAGTTTGTTAATCCCCAGAGATGAGGGTGCAGTGTTCATACGGCAAACACTGCAAGGATTTAATACCAACTTATTTAACACTTAATCTAGTATATTTTGAGCCAGTCTATTAGAGGAACACGCCTTGCAGGCAGTTTTCAGCCTGGCTGGTGGTCAGTGAGAAAGAGTCTTCTCAAACCCTGCAGCACCACACTGTCCTCTCCTGAAAGATGGCACAGTGACAGAGGGGGAATTTATTCCATTCTGTTATTTCACTGGTTTTGGTTTTATTCACATAATGAGTTACAAAAAAGAGAGAACCAGAGTGAAATAATCTGAAATATTGCCATGCACAGGGATAGTGCTTTGAGAGCAGTGAGGTAAATATGAAGCAAGTCACTGAGTCTTTAAAACAGAGAAAAGGCTGACACTGAGTTGTATTTTGTAGTTCCATATAGCCCAACTCACCTAAGAGCACTACATAATAAAGAGTTATTATAGAATAATAATTCTATAATTAGAAACGTGAAAGGTGGTGATAGAACTTTCCTTGTGATTTATAAACTCCTCTAAATCAAAAATACACCATTAATTTCACAAGGGCTGGCTGCAGAGAGGCACCAAGGTGAAAAACTGCAGCGATGGTTTGAGCACAAAAAGATTCCCCAGAAACAGAACCTTCTGCAGGACCTTTACGTATTTCACCCATGGCTTTGCACAGTTCAGGCTGAGGTTTTCCAAAAGGTAACACAATCCTTTTTCAAAGGACCCTTTGCCAACTGCAATTATCTGTGAGCATTTGAGAAGTTCGTGGAAACATTATGCATACAAATTCAATCCGAGGAGTTTTAGGAAGTCCAAATTCATTAGGGAAGGCTGATCACAACTGAAAAGCAATTTGTGACTCTGTCCAGCCAATTTATGAATGTTCTGCAAACCTCCAAGGGAAACACTTTCTTCAGTAGTTACAAGAATTGATCAGTACCCGGTGTCTTGGGGCTTGTAAAAATACTGTACAATTATTTACATATAGGAAAAATATTACTACAGAACTGAGAGAAGTTAAGTATCCTGGTTATTTTCAAATGAGATACGGTTTTGTCATTCTTAATGTAAATTTTTTCTCCTTGAAACACATTGCAGTACCTCACACTGTTCCTATCTTATGAAGATTAAGAAATTGGGTGTATAAAGAAAGCACTTCTTAAAAAACTTCGAGCATGTTACAATCTTAAAAGTAAGAATTTTTATAAATCTCTGCTGCACAATGGATTTAATTTTGTTAAAAATAGTTAACATCAAAGTGTCCAGTTAACACTGGGGCCTCACCGGGGCCGGGCGGGGAAGGAGAATTTCCAGAGAGGACACCAGGGTTTTGGGAATTTGCTGTATCAGAAGAGAATTTTTGGGCTCATTTTTGGGTGAATGCTGGCTGCACACCTGGGTTCCTCCAGGCAGAGGCCCGTGGCTGTCCCAGGAGTCTGTGCAGGTGCTCCAGTGCATCCCAAAATCCCGAAACCCAAATCAGTGGGACTGCACCTCGTGGAGAAACCCACTGGCTGCAACAGCTCATTGAGGAGAATACCACTGAAGGAGTGGGGCAGGCACACACCAGCTACAGGACAGAACTTTAAAAATACTTTTTCTTCAAACAACCCTTTTCAACATACAGATGGTATTCACACAGAACAGTGAGGTAAGGTAGGGTGTGTAAAAAATAGGAAATAAAGTATTTTCTTCCTGGAAATCTTCCTAAAGAGTTGCCATGGAGACAAATTTAATTAAATTTCATATCTCTGTTAGGGACTTCATTTTTGTTTGTCAGCTGGGTTTTTTATTTGTAATTATTTCTGTTTTAGAAAGAAACACTAAATGTCATTTAAAGATGTATGTGTAGCCAAATATCATTCTGTTTAAAAACCAAATATCCTCTTAAAGTGTAGTTTTGTATTACCTAACTATTCTAATTTCCTGAAGAAAAATGTCAGTAGATTTAGGATTTGTCTGCCTACCAGATAACAGGACCCCACAGAGTTCAGAACTGTACAAAAAGAGGTGGCTTTATTTGTGTTATTTACATTGCACACTGCCTCAACCTGCAATTACAGCAAAGTTTTCTTTAGCAGAGACCACAGCAAGAGGAAACCACGCTGAGCCGTGCCAAGAGAACTGCTGCCTGCTCTGGTTAATTACTAAACGTGTTTCTCCTGCGCAATTTTATCTTTAAGGCCAATTTTCAAATTAGCAGCTCGGTCCTTTCCTGCCCCATCGGCTGCGCCATCGGCCCGGGGCAGGCTGTGAGGGACAAGGACAGCCCAGGGGAGGTGGCAGCAGGAGTTTCACCCTTTCTGGCTGTCCTGAAGCGGCGTTCCCCACTCCCCAGGCCCTCGCTGACCCAGCCCAGGGTCAGCAGCTGGGCTCTGCGGGTTCAGCGGTGCCAGGGGGTGCTGGGGCTGGGTTGGGCACATCCACCTGAGCTTTCCAGGTGTATTTTACATCTCTCAGTGAATGCTGAGGGGATGTCCCCATCTGTACCTTCATTCTCTCTGCTGACATTGGCTGCATTATCTCCACTCTGTTATGGGGGTTAATAATCCCAAGGTTTAGAGCAGCAAGATGCCTGAAAGAAGAAACTGAAGAAGCTGCAAATAGCTAAAGACAGACCTAGAAAAAAAGAAAAATGTATTAGCAGTCACTGAGGATGTTCCAGTAATGCAAAACTGGAATCCTGGTGTAGGCTTGGATGTTAAAAAGCCTCAGAATAGAGAAATGCTTGGATCTGAGCACGTACTGTGATCCTGTTTGCTTATTTTCCTCTTTGAAATGTATCAGAAAAAGGCCAGGTATTTTGTACAGCCACAGAAGACATTGTGAGTACAGTGCAGTACAGTACAAAGTGCATAAGTGCAGGTTTAAATCCTCCCAGCTGCTCACAGAATCTACAACAATACCAGATCCCTTTGTTGGATCCATGGGATGAGATTAGAATTGATTGCTACAACAAAAGCCTGTGTTATTCTATTTCTGAAACTGAAGTTTTATTTTGATTACATTTTCCACAATTGACAAACTACTGGTATGGACTAATGCAGCCCTCTTGCAATTCCAAATCTCAACCTGCAAACTCCAGCAGGCACAAGAACCTGACTTTAAATGCACCTGGACACTGCCATGGAAATACAGAAATAAATGGCAGAAGCAGTGGGAAAACCTATCCTGATGGAAGAAAAATGTTACCTCCAGAAGGGAATGCAGCTGGAAGGTACAATTGCAATAACTACAAGTGAAATGGTTCTGTAAGTAGGTATCATGTGGAAAACAAATTAGCAGAACTTGAAAACATCTGGAATAGATATCAACATGAAGCTCAACAATGCATTTGCAAAGCAAACAAGATTCCAGCAGAAATATCATGGAAATTAAAGACTGGAAGCAATACTCAAGTATTGAATCATGGAGGCCTCACTTCAGTTAATACACAGGATTTGTTACTTTAATTCCATTGCCATTATCAGTTTGCTATCTATATTTTGTCTAATAAAGTGATGTATGAAATCAGTTGACACATTTGTACTGAAGCATGAAAGACTGAGATAAAGAAAAGACCTTGATTAAAATTGTTTAGTGTTTTTGAATATTTTACCTGCTGTCTAAGTCTACACATGTCCTTTTAGCAATAATAAGCATTACTGTCATTTTAGCAATAATAAATTGCTCAATAATATATCAGGAAATAAGGTCAGTTCTTACAGGGCCTGGTCCAAAGTCCATTTGCCTCCTATGAATAATAGGGAATAATAAATAGGGGGAAAAAACCCCAAACAACTTTATTTCCAGAATGAACAGTGCTTACTGGAAAGACATTCAGATGAAATGTGAAAAACAGGCTGCATGTTGAGATACATAAAATGCAGAATATGGCATTGTTCTAGACCAGATGTTTTAAATATACAAGAAAATAGCCAGTTTGGGGTTAATTTAAATGTCTTCTTGCATGGAATCATATTTTTCATAATGCATAATACAACATATTGTCTTAGTACATAAACATCCACAGATTTCTGCAGTTGGAACAGGAGGATTTTAGCACCAATTGCATTACCAGGGCACTCTTTTAAATCTATTAACCATTTTGAAAAGCCAGAAAATCCCCTTACATCACCACTGCTTCCCAGACACATTTCTCAGTAAGTTCTTTACCTTTTCCTCCCAATTCACCATTCCTTGCCCAGTTCCCCACCTCGGGGGGATGGACTCTGAGAGTCTGGAGGATGAACCAATTTACAGATCCCAGAATGGTTTGGGTTGGAGGGACCTTAAAGCCCACCCTGTTCCACCCCTGCCACTGCCCCAGGATGCTCCAGCCCCACCCAGCCTGGCCATGAGCCCTGCCAGGGGTGGGACAGGCACAGCTCCGAGCCACAATCACTCTTTTCTCCAAGAGCAGCCAGGTTTAAAGGACACTTCCACCCTGGAAAATCCCAGTATAAAAGAGGTGCCTCCTTTGGAACAGTTTGCCACCGTTTTGAAATTCTGATCAATAACACTCATTGGTAGCCACTGGCACACACAGAACTTTCAATTTCAACCAGCACAAGTATTAGCAGAACCTGGAACTAAAAGATTAATAATCAGTGATTAAAAGGATTCCAGACTCACCGCCCTTTTAGATGATTTTGTAGCCATGGGAATGGGAAGAAGGATTCCCAAAGTAATATTGTAGGTGGCTTAATTAGCCATTTATAATAATTAATAACAAATAATTATAATAATTATTAAACAGTTGTGCTTAAACACATCCAGGATGATGTGAAGTTATAAGCAATTGATGGATGTTAACAAGTACTATTATTGCTATTTTTATTATGCTGCACTCTGCAAGGATTGACTTGTAGATGTCTTTAAAAAAGGTCAACCATTAACTTTTACAAGTAAGTCAAAATTATTAACTTAATGTACAGGTTGACCAAATTATTATTTTTTTTCTGGTAAAGCAAAGATCTTTCACCAGCAATAACTGGCAATGGCCACAGCTTGTTTTATTGGTGTTTTTACAGTGGAACTGAATGCAAGCTATAGGCAGCTAGTACCCATGGAACACAAAGAAATGATGGAAAGCAGCTGTGGAAGGGCAAAAAAATCAAAAGACCCCAAAACAACTTTGAATCTTCTTTTACTTTGTTGCCTTTTCAAATACCTCTGTTGTCTTTTGCTGGTTTTTGGTAACTTCTACTGCTGCAGCTTTCCATCCTGCAGCACTGGAGCTGCAGCACTGGAGCTGCACAATTGTGGTTTGCACCTAAACCCCAGAATTTCCCCAGTAATTTGGCACTGCCTCAGCCCCTTTTCAGTGTTTCATTTGCCCCAGTTTGCCATTTTCACCAGTTGTTTTCTCCATCACTACCTAATTGCTCCTACAATTTGAAATTAATGACTTGCTCTTTAGAGCATGCCACAGTTCCAAGTAATTTAGCATTAAATCAGGGGTTAATTACACTTTGCAGCCCTGTGAGGGAGCTGAGGTGTTTGTAACAGAGCTCACGAGGAATCACCCATCTCATGGAAACACTTTCAGGTGAAACACTGATATTTTGGCCAAGCAGGAAGCAAGGCCACCCTTTATCTCTCAATATCATCCTAACACTAAATTAAGCTCATAAAACTGAGATTCTGGCCCCACACCTGCAGTGAGGAGCTGCTTCAGTTCTCCTAAGGCTTTTCTAGCAATTGATGTTAAACAAATTGTCTCCAAACAGTCTGAATTCTTTGTTTAAACTGCTGTTGGCTTAGCAGAGTTTTCCTGCAGGTATGATTGCCTCTGGCACAGAAAGCACCCAGCCAATGTTCCTCAGCACGAGCACGTGTCCTGCAGTCTGCTCCAACCACAGCAGCTCTCATTCAAGCTGTGTTTGCTCCAGCTGTGTGACTTTTGGGGAGTGCAGAGGTGCCAAACAGAGGATGTACTGCACAAGGAGCTGATGGCAATGATGGCTGTGGGGAATCTTGGAATTGTTCTTTGCTAAAAATATCTGTGTGCCAAATGTCTGGGCATCAGAGTCTTTACCAAGAAATGGATATCTGAGAGAAAAGAGCTATGGCTGAACTAGGATAGTGAAAAATCAGCCCACTATCCTGCACTTGGCCTCCCTGAGTTGTAGGTGCAAGAAAACAGAGCCCAATTTCTCCACAGAAAATCTTTTACTTCTGATCCAGCTTCATTTTGGTTTCACATGACAGACACCACTAATTCAGCGAAGGAGTGACCCTTAGACCCTGTTTCTTCTCCCCAGGGGAGCTCCAATCAGTCAGGTTCTTCTCTGCCTTCCTTGCTACCAGTGTATTTCAACTGGTTTCCCTAATTTTTTCTGCTAATTCCCATTTCCTTCATAATCACAGGCTTTTATGTGACTTGCTGGCCAAGCGATTTTCAGGGGAGCTGTAATTGCCACAGGTCTTAAACATTAACCCTGCCAGGTGTCAGTGCTGGGGCTGCTTGTGCATTTGATTAATGACACCAGAGCAAAAAAATTGGTTTTTAATTGACTGTCGTGTTTTCCTTCTTGTTCGAGTGCTCCTGAAACAGTCAGATGATCTGGAGCAAGGGTTCCTTGGGAAAAACCACCTGAGATGGCATGCTGAAGCACAGGAAACACAGGCTGAGCTAAGGAAAGGTAGAAGGTCTCAGAAGCCCGAGATGCACTGAGCATTTTGCATGTGCAGAAATCTCAGCCAGCCTGAGCTGCTCCCAGATTTGCTGCCCTGGATGGGTGCTGCAGCACTGCTGAATCTGCCAGCAGCTCCTTTT
Organism: Aleadryas rufinucha; assembly: GCA_013397815.1. Lineage (NCBI taxonomy): Eukaryota > Metazoa > Chordata > Aves > Passeriformes > Aleadryas > Aleadryas rufinucha. The sequence goes on along the minus strand of VZTH01006377.1, from coordinate 7,369 downwards.
CTTTGTCAGTCGAACACGGGGGGTGTTTCCACTGAATTCCACGTCCTGAGTGAAGGAGGGGTGGAGGAAAATGAGCACAGGACATTGCCATGGCCTCGCCACCCTCTTTTTTGGGTGTCTCAGCCCTGCCAAGTCAGATGAATAAGCCAAGTCAACAAACACAGGCTCAAGTCAGCTCAGCTCCTGAAGAGTCTAAGCTGAATTAAATCAGCTCAGGTGAGGTTTTCTTGAAGTCTTCCTCTTCATCCCAGCAGCCCTCACACTTTAAGTGCTTCAGTGACACCTTGCAGCCTCTCTGAGTTCAAGAAGCACCATCCAGCTCCCACTCCTGGCCTGTCTTCAGTGCTGAAAATTCCTGTTTCTCATGGGTTGTTTTTGGTGAAGATGTGAAGCTCAGTTTTGCTGCTGGAACAGAAACACTCAGGATAGTTCTGGAGTACATTTAAAGCTCTGGTTTATTTGCACTTGTAAACGCTTTGTTGACTTCCAGCTTTTCAAGACACAATTTCATCAAAGCTCCTCTTATTTAAAAATCACCCTCCAGGTGACAGAAATCACTCTGGGGGTATGGAAAAACCCCACTAAAACAAAACACAATTGAAGAAGAGGGGCTGGAATGGAAGCCAGGGCTCTGTTTGCTGACGAGAGCGAGCACTGCGAGCGATCGCTACAATAAGTGTTTGTTTGAGATACAGCTATTATAGATTGCCTAAATATTTAAGTTAGCCAAACCTCTGATCAATTGAAACAGAACCTAAAGAGGCCAAGGAGCTGGAGCTAAACTGCTGGGGGGACGTGGAGCTGGCATCAGCACTGAAGCAGCAACAGAGGTAGTGGGAGGCACACAAAACCACAAAAAGTGATCTCATGTCTTTAAACTGTCCAAAGAATCATAATAATAAAGTTCTAGATGAGTGTTGAGGGGACACATGCCATTTCAATGAAAATAGAAATAATTTTAAATGACATTTTGAAACATTCCATGGAAATGTATTTGAAATGTAATATGGGGACTCCAATAAAGAATATGCTTTTAATACATTACAGATTATATGTGATCATCAGTTTAAGACTTCCCCTCAACAAGCAGGATAATTCAAGTAGACATCCAGCCTGTCTCTCCAGTTTGTACTGCCATCCTTTCAAATGCAAACTCTGATGTTTCTCCATGGCTGGAGAAACACAGAGAAGGTATGGTTTTAATTTTTCAAACTCCTTTGCAAATAAGCTTAAACATTTTACAGTTAAAAGGACAGAATTTACATTTGCTGTGTCTGGTCAGTTTTAAAATGGTATCTGTTATGAATCATGTTCACTTTTAAAGTTCATTTAACTTGGCTTATGGTTTACTTTTAAAAAAATGTTATGCATCATTTGGATCTGCACTCCCAGCCACCATTAGTAATAATAAAGGCGTGCAGGTTCCAGCTGATGGCCTTTATATAAACTTGGATTTCCATAGGAAAAAACAAACAGGATCCACACAGAGGGCAATAAATCCCACAGGCTTGTGCCACTCTTGGTGCCAGGAGTTTTAATCAAGGCACAGCCACTACAGCTCCTCCTGCCACCCCTGATGAGGTGTCTGTGTGGATGGGATTAGGCACAGAAAACCCCAGTGTTATTAACCAGAACTGCAGGGTGATTTTTTGCCTTGGGTCCCCATGAGCAAACGTGCCTGTGTGCTGAGATGAAGTCAGAGTGACTCCAGTGGGACTCAAAGGCTCCCAGCACCTCCTCGAGCTGAGCTCCTGTCCCAGTTGTGCAGCTCCCTTGGTATTCACCCAGGTTCCCTGAAACAGCTGGGTACAGAGCATCCCAGAAAGAGCAGAAATGCAGGATTTATAAAATAACGTCCTTTCAAGGTGGATTAAGGTGCCTCAATTAGCAGAGAGAGCCTCACATGGAGGTGTCACCTCCTCACACCCGTTTTTCTCTCCCTGAGGGTTTTCCCAAGCGCGATGGGAGCCACCACGCTGGAGCCCTGATTTGTGCTTGAGGCCTCTGTGCTGCTCTCCTTAGGTCATGCCAACATTGCCCCCCAAAATCTTCCCCACCCCCCTTTTCCTTTAAATAAACAGCACTACACAGCCAGTGGATTTGCTGACCATGCCAAAGGAGCCAAAGAATCCTTGACATTTTCACCCCCAGAGCTCCAACAAGCACAGGATGAGCCCCTGCCAAAGTGGAAGTCGAGGAGCAGAGGGATCCAGAACTCACCCTGTCCACACACCTTCATCTCACAATCCTATTAATGTCTCCTCTACAACTCCTATTAATGTCTTTTCCCCTCACCATTATGTATTCCAGAAGAAGAAGGAGAAAACCCCCCCAGATGTTTGTCCACGAACGTTTGTAACAACACAAGCACTTGCCTTCCATTCAGGGATGCTCCCTGACAGTTTTGACACGAGAAAAACAGTTTTCTTGTAATTCCATCTGTCTCATAAATACAATAAAATATCCTTTCAGAAAGCCACCACAAGAGATCTAAACATGGTTGTAATGAATAACAAAAATCACTTTTTAGCACTGTAGCTTGTAACCACAAAGAATGAGCTGCATTTTCTTGATGCTTTCCTGATGCCCGATTTGATACGCTCTGCAGAGCGGTTCTTTCTGGCTACTATTATGGTCTTAGCTTGTCTCCTTTCCATCACACACACATTTGGGACCTTTTTCTCACCACAAAATACTGGAGCAAGCTTGCCCTGCACTTCCCAGCCTCTTCAGGAGAAATTTTTCCACTCTTTAAAGCTCCTGACATGCACAGATACCTGTGCTGTTTAGTCCAGTGAAACAAGCCCGTCTCACAAAGCCAAGAGTCCAGCACAAAGCTCAGTTAGGCAGAGCAGATGACAGTAAATCACCTGAAGAATCACTTCTCTGACTCAGGGAGGAGCTGTGGAAGCCCTGGCTCCTGGGGCACCTCGTTGGTCACGTCTCTTACGGCTCCTCCAAGTCCATCTGAACCTGCAATGATCAAACAGGCTCAGAGCACGGCTGAGATGAAAAAGGCATCACAAAAGGTGTCACAAAAGGATCACAGAAAGCTCTTTAGGGTCTGTGATCTGCTTGTTAAGCTTTATAGAGGTGCAGCACTGAAGCACCGAGCTGTGGCTGCGCCCGGCGCTCTTCTCTTGCTCACTGAGTGCATCTGGGATTCCACCCCTGCAGCAAGAGCCTGAACTGCAACCTGCCAGTACAAATAATCTACAATTATCAGCTCCTGCTGAGCTTCTGGGAGCTGCTAGGAGCTGCTGGGAATGCAGACAGCCAGGGCACACGGAGCTCAGCTCCCCTGTGGACTCCTGTCCAGAGGCTGAGCAGTCATTTAGCCAAAAAAACCCAAAAGCCCACCAGGGCTGTGTGTAGGGAGAGCAGGGTGAGCCCAGCCACGCAGATGGACTTGGTTCAAGAGTTATCACTCAGCAAGCCTGTGCTCTGAAGCACGATCCACCCAAAAAAGAGAAAACCTCAATCCACAGAGGGCCAGTGCTAAAGTGTGAAGTATTTCTCTTGTGCCACAATGGTATTTAATAGCAGCACAAATGTTTACCTCAATATTGCCTTTAAAACCAAAGGTATTTGTGCACTCTGGAAAACAAACCAGAGAAGGGGCAGTGCAATTAACTCCATTTACTGAGCACAACGAGGAAGCTTGCCAGGCCTGCCTGAGAAACCCAGAGCTTTAATGGGAATTACCAGCAGTCACCTAACAGAAGTAGGTAATGGCTAATGAATAATCTATTCCATGCATTTAGTACTTCTTTCCATTTTAAAACTGCCTATGAACAAATTATTTACTGTCAAATAACTTGTAGAGGAGTTTCTTGAAAGCTTTCACACGTAGAATACATTAGTCAGACGTGCATAGCCCTTGGAATTATTTTTTGTACCATGCTATAAACAATAAGCTCAAAATTTTCCCAGAAACAAAGAAGTTGAATTATTTTATTAAAGTTTCCTAGTTTGTTGGATGTTCACACCTCACTGGCCACTCTCACAAAGCAAACAGAGCCCGCAGGAGTTCCCACAACAAACACCCATCGAGCGAGTGCTGTTTACACAGCTCCCTCTGTCACCCTGGAGACGACTCCCTCCGCTGCCTGGCCCATCCAGGAGTTGATTAACGCGGCAAATGAAGCCCTTCGAGCCCTGTTCCTGGGGCCAAGGCTGCTGGAGGAGTCCTGGGGCAGCAGGAGAACAACCAGGCGGTGCTGCCTCTGCTCCACCTCGGAGCTCGAGGCCGTGGCAGGAGGAACCTCACCCTGAGGAGCCTCAACTCCTCAGAGAGGGAACTCACCCAGAATCTGCTCTGGAGCGCTCCCAGAAACACGGGGCTGCTGCCAGGAACGGTGGGACTCCTTCCACTGCTATTCCCAGAAGGGGCAGGGCAGAGAGTGAAGCACCAGCTCTGGAGTGTGGGGTGGCACTGGGAGCAGGGTGGCACTGGCAGGGTGGCACTGGAGCAGGGTGACACTGGAGCAGGGTGGCACTGGAGCAGGATGGCACTGGGAGCAGGGTGGCACTGGCAGGGTGGCACTGGNGCAGGGTGGCACTGGCAGGGTGGCACTGGCAGAGTGCCACTGGAGCAGGGTGGCACTGGCAGAGCCCAGCTGAGGACCACGAACAGCTCGCTGTAAGCAGCACCTGGGGGAAACAGGGAGCAAGAGTCAATCCCTGGAACTGTCCAAGGCCAGGCTGGATGGGGCTTGGAGCAACCCTTTTGTCATCCAGCTCTTGGCAATCAGAAACTGTTGGGAAAGAAAGATTATTGAGAAAAAAGAGTAACTTGTCCCCCAGATTTCCCACCAAAGTCACCCACCTTCGTTTAGGCGCTGTAAGAAATCTCAGTGCATCCTCAAAATCTCCATTAAATTTACTCCTGGATTAAAGTGAACATAAGTACTTTCAATAATATTTTATTAGGAGCAGAAATCTAAGTCTTTCTTCCTTTTATAGCCCTCCATGGCTTGCATTTCAAGTCTTTCTTCCTTTTATAGCCCTCCATGGCACGTGAATGAGCAGTAGCGAAATGCAAATCCCCACAATGCTGAGTTATTGGTGTGCTTTGTATATGATGGAAAACAGGACACAAAGAAAGTTTCACAAAGTGTTGACCAGAGACCAACTTCTGTGTTTATTCAGAGCCTCGGTGAGGGACCACACAGAGGGAAGTCCAACCCCTTTCCTCACACTGATCCATAGGGCAAGGTGCTGCAACCACTGGAGAAATGCTGGCAGGGAAAAAGCAGAGCTCTCCTGGTGTGGCTGCATCCGATTCCCATTTCTGTCTTCCCTTTAACCTTCAGTATTTGTCTTACTTTAAGCACATGGCTCAGCAATCACAGGTTGGTGGATGTCATCTACTGTAAGTTTGTCAAAACCATCAGCCAGATTTTTTTGGTAAGTCATCAATTTCCTACTGACTTTGGGGAAGAGGAGTGGGTTTGGCGTCAGCACAAGGTGAGGGCTCCCACAGGCTCTGTGACCTCGGTGTGAGCTCAGGTGAGCACACGGGCACACAAAAACCCTCAGAACAACGAGCACTCAGTGACAGGCTCCTGACAGGACGTTTAGGCACCTAATTAGGGCTCCTCATTTACACAAGTGCTCAGCAGCCAGCAGTCTCTGAGCTGTCTGAAGTTCAGCTTCATGCCCCTATTTTTGATCTGAATTCAGCCACACAGCCCGATTGTGCCGATAAGTACAACAAATTGTTTTTAATGAGGGCTGGAAGGATGCTGTAATTAATCACAAGCCCTGTGCAGGGGGAAAGGGGCTACTGTGAAGTCCCTGGAGCAGAGCAGCAGCCAGGGAACCCTGAGCTCCAGAGCTTGCCTGACCCAAACTTCAAATGCAAATGAGCACAGAAAGAGAACAACACAAGGAATTATGTATCTGAAAGTCATCTCACAACTGTTAGAATTTATTTCAGATCTCCCTCATAACATAAATCCATTTTCTTTTTGAAAATCCTTTCCCTGGTAGCATATAATTTTCCTTTTAAAAGACCCAAACAAGCCCCAAAGCAAACAGGACCCCACAATGAACTGCTTAACTCCATGTGACGAGAAGAGCCCAAAGACCACAGGACCTGCATCCTCCTCCCTGTGGGGAGTTTGTGGGCACCGTCTGCCCTGCTCGATTTTACTGAGCATTACACCATTCCAAACACTGCTTTTTGGGATCACTTAATGGATTAAAATCTGTCAGCCTTCAGCCAAAAAAAAAAAAAGGAAGAAAAGAGAGAGAAAAGAGAAGGAGTCAGGTGACACATTAGAAGCACGGTATTGTTGCTAAGCACTTACAGCAGGTTCCCTCTGACAGTCTGTCACAACATAATGGGACGTTCTGTCACAGATGAATCACCTAACACCCTCCTCACAAAGGAGGAGCACCGAATTCGAAGTAACATGACAAGCCATGATTTGCCTCAATCCTCCCAAACACGCTGAGGTGGAATGCAGAAGAGAAAGCCAAGAAGGAAGAGACGAAAGTTTAAGGCAACAACGCAGTGTTTCAAGACAGCACGTGTTTTTCTCCACCGTGCTTGATGGACATGGCATGACTAAATGGCTAAATATGAGGTTAATTAAAAACAAACAGCTCATTTTTTATAAGTGTGTTATTGACCAAAAATATTATTTTCTCAGGAGCTCGTTACACGAGCATCATTGACTTGATTGAGCATTATTAGCATGTCAATCACTTCCAGGCTATTTTTATAACCTTGTGCATGTTGTTTTATTGCAACATATACAGATAGAGAAGCAGATACACACCGTAAAGAGCACTGGAATTCATAATCTCTACCAACAATATCTGTTTTGTGGCATCTGGGGCCACGAGCAGGCTGTAGGAGGGCTTTTTCCGCTGGGGCAGGCACAGGAATTGGGTAATCACCTCTTTGAGCACTGTTGATTTGCTCCCTTGAGCAAACCAACAGGTTGAAATCAACAGATCAAATCAACAGATGAGCTTTGGGCTCATCCCCGAGCCCGGAGCTGTGCTCCTTGTCCCATCTGCCCTGCCCGGGGTTAACCCTGGCCAGAGCTCAGAGATCCTGGAGCTGCACCCTCAGATCCCCAGGGAAGGGGATCCCTGAGCCCAAAGCTGTGCTCCTTGTCCCATCTGCCCTGCCTGGGGTTAACCCTGGCCAGATCCCAGAGAACCCAGAGATCCCAGAGATGCTGGGGCTGCACCCTCAGATCCACAGGGAAGGGAATCCCAGTGCCCAGAGCTGTGCTCATTGTCCCATCTGCCCTGCCTGGGGTTAACCCTGGCCAGAGCTCAGAGATCCCAGAGATCCCAGAGATCCTGGAGCTGCACACTCTGATCCACAGGGAAGGGGATCCCAGTGCCC
>VZTH01006376.1:0-28564 GCA_013397815.1 Aleadryas rufinucha | reverse complement strand
TTTTTTTTAATGTGGTGAGAGGAAGTTGAGAGGAGGATTGGAAAATTATATGGATTATATGGAAAATAGCATCTATGGGATGCACAAAGTGACTGAATGTTGTAGTGTTATGGAAGAGGGGAAACAATGAAAATACACAGCATTGTTTGAAATTCTGCTTTTATATTAGTTTATAAGAATTGATCATTGTCAGAGCCAGCATTAGGAGCTTTGTGTGGCCTGATACACTCTGTACAATAAACCTGGCTGCTGAGGTGTTGATTGTTATCCCTGACTGTGTTCCATTCTCAGCTGGCAGATGGCCTGCAGTACATCTTTGCCCATGTGGGTCAGCTCACGGGGATGTACCGGTACAAATACAAACTGATGAGGCAGATCAGAATGTGCAAGGACCTGAAACATCTCATCTACTACAGGTTTAACACAGTAAGTCCCAGCTTTCCACGTGGTACTGACCCCATGTAACCTGAGGGACAAGGGGTGGGATTCTGGAGTGTCAATAAATGACCTACTCTTAACATGACTCTGTTCTTCCAGGGGCCTGTGGGCAAAGGTCCTGGCTGTGGTTTCTGGGCTCCAGGCTGGAGAGTGTGGCTGTTCTTCATGAGGGGCATCACCCCACTGCTGGAACGCTGGCTGGGGAATCTGCTGGCCAGGCAGTTTGAAGGTCAGCACCCTGTAAATGCTGCCTGTGGGAGGAGTGTGTGGTAAAGATTAATACTGTTTACTTGCCAGCCACTTTTCTGTTCACTGGTGATCTTTATCCATGCTCCATGCCAATCCCAAGAGCTATTGACCAGTTTAGAGCTCTTAGAAGATCTGTGCCCCCAGAATAGGTTCTAAATGGAAGTGGGATTCCTGCTCCACAGCTGCTTAATCATCTACTCCAGACTCTTGGCAGTGTAATTTCTCCAGACATCCTGCACCTCCATGCACTCCTAAATCGGGAAGAAGGAGGATCACTGCACAGTGGTGTCAGAATTCCTGAAGGACTTTGCCTTTTCCAGGCCGTCACTCGAAGGGTGTCGCAAAGACTGTCACGAAGCAGCGCGTGGAGTCTCACTTCGACCTGGAGCTCAGGGCAGCTGTGATGCACGACATCCTGGACATGATGCCAGAAGGGATCAAACAGAACAAAGCCAGAACCATCCTGCAGCACCTGAGCGAGGCTTGGCGGTGCTGGAAGGCCAATATTCCCTGGAAGGTAAATCTCTCGCTTGGCCTTTGGGTTCAATTTTAACATCTCCCAGGTGGAGCTGCTCTTGGAAGGCTCCCACTGCTGCTTCCCTCAAGTTCCTGTCCCTCCCCAGGTGCCAGGGCTGCCAACTCCTATTGAGAACATGATCCTGAGGTACGTGAAGGCCAAAGCTGACTGGTGGACAAACACAGCTCACTACAACCGCGAGCGGATCCGCCGGGGAGCCACTGTCGACAAAACCGTCTGTAAGAAGAACCTGGGCAGGCTGACCAGACTCTACCTGAAAGCTGAGCAGGAACGGCAGCATAACTATCTAAAGGTACTTCTGTCCTCCCTGAAATTGCCCAAATTAATGCTGTTTTCATAGGAAAGCTTTTCACTGATTAATTCTGGTGGTGTGGTTTTGCAGGATGGGCCTTACATCACTGCAGAAGAGGCCGTTGCCGTGTACACAACCACAGTGCACTGGCTGGAGAGCAGGAGGTTCTCCCCCATTCCCTTCCCCCCACTGTCCTACAAGCATGACACCAAGTTGCTGATCTTAGCCCTGGAGAGGCTGAAGGAAGCTTACAGGTAAGCAGTGGGAAATATTCTTGATCTTCAGGGACACTGGGAAAGGCTTCTGTTTTGTTATCTGGGATTGAGTATGGAGTAAAATTTATCCTGATGAAGTGATAAAGGCTGGTGTTTGTATTGCCGACTTAACTGGGAGTTCTTATTGACTCTGTCACTTGGGCAAAACCACTGCCATGCTTGTAAGTTTGGGGATGTGGATTGTGAAGAATTACAGGTTGAACATTTATCAGTTTAATGCAGTGAAGTGGCCATTAGGCTGTTCCTGTGCAGGTGCTGAGCTGTTCTCCCTTGTTTTCAGTGTGAAATCACGCCTGAATCAGTCACAGAGAGAGGAGCTGGGCTTGATTGAGCAGGCTTATGATAATCCCCACGAAGCTCTGTCCAGAATCAAACGACATCTGTTGACTCAGAGAGCCTTCAAGGAGGTGAGTGAAAGCCTGGTGAAAGCCCAACCACATTATGCTGCATTCAGAAGCTCAGTGGCTTCAAAACACAAAAACTTCGTGTTTTCTCTCAACTATCAGCCTCAGTTTTTCCCCCTCTTTTTTTTTTTAAGGTGGGAATTGAGTTCATGGATCTCTACAGCCATTTGGTCCCTGTTTATGATGTCGAGCCCCTGGAGAAGATCACAGATGCTTATCTGGATCAGTACTTGTGGTATGAGGCCGATAAGCGAAGACTCTTCCCTCCTTGGATCAAACCTGCTGACACTGAACCACCCCCACTGCTGGTGTACAAGTGGTGCCAAGGTCAGTGGGCTCTTGGATTCCATGGAAAAATGATTTTTCCTAGGGGCAAACTTGTGTCCTATGAGTCCCCTTGGGAGCTGAATTTTTATTTTTACAATTTGCAGTCAATAATTACAATCAGAGATGTATTTTGTAGGGTAATACATACATATATGCTGGAGGAGGACAACTTGCACAGCATTTACGGTTGATGCAAAGTTTTCCTCCCATTTCTGGATAAACTGGAAGATCCAGAGTCTGAAAAATGAGGCCTTACAGGACCTGTGTTGAGTTCCTGTACCCAGGGGCTGCTTGCATGCTCTGATGTGTCAGATAACACATTATTTGTTCCCTCAGGCATTAATAACCTGCAGGATGTTTGGGAAACGAGCGAAGGGGAATGCAACGTGATGCTGGAATCTCGCTTTGAGAAGATGTATGAGAAGATTGACCTGACCTTGCTCAACAGGCTGCTGCGTCTCATCGTCGATCACAACATTGCTGACTACATGACAGCCAAGAACAACGTGGTGATCAACTACAAGGTGATGGTTGTTGTCAGGAAAGGGGGTTTGTGGTAAAAGAGACTCATGAGGGAGGAGATTTTGGACCCGTGGCAGAGAAGGAACACAAGACTTGCAAGAGAAAAATGATGAGGGAGTAAAAAACCCCTTCTGGGTGCTGCTAAAGAATAACTGCTCAGGTGAAAGGGTTCTGATGTGTTTTCTCACGTTCCCCTTCATCTCCTCAGGACATGAATCACACAAACTCCTACGGGATTATTCGTGGGCTGCAGTTTGCTTCCTTCATTGTCCAGTACTATGGGCTCGTGATGGACCTGCTGGTGCTGGGTCTGCACCGGGCCAGTGAAATGGCTGGGCCTCCCCAGATGCCAAATGACTTCCTCAGCTTCCAGGACATTGCCACGGAGGTGGCCCATCCCATTCGCCTCTTCTGCAGATACATTGACAGGATTCACATCTTCTTCAGGTGAGGTCTCAGGGCCCTGCTTTCCTCAGGTGAACACAAAGGAAAGGGAGGATTTGTATGCTCCTGCTCCTGGCTTTTGTTCCCTTTGCTGCTGAAGATCAGGAATATTTGAATTGACAGACTTCCCTGGATAACTGGATGTCCACATGCCTCCTCTTGCTTTCTCAGTTTGCCTTTCTGCAGCTTCACTGCACCAATAGAAACACAACAATGTCAAGAGCTCAATTGTTTAGGGATTTGGTAAATTAGAGACTGGTAAAATAAGCCTTTTCTGTCTCTTCATGGAAAGATAACCCAAACCCTGAGTTGCTCTGTGCTAATGAAATTCCCCCATTCATTGTGAGGATACAAAAACGGGATAGTTACCTTCAAAACAGGCTGACAAACAGCTTTTCCTAATTAAATCCTTATCTTTCTGGCTAGGCTGGTGTTGATAAGTCAATCATGTAATTCTAAATCCTTTTTTGTGCATTTCCAGGTTTACAGCTGACGAGGCAAGAGACCTGATTCAGCGGTACCTGACAGAGCACCCAGACCCCAACAACGAGAACATTGTGGGCTACAACAACAAGAAGTGCTGGCCCCGGGATGCCCGGATGCGCCTCATGAAGCACGACGTGAACCTGTGAGTGCTGCAGCTGGGAAAGAAGTGGTGGGAAAAAGGGGAAAATCAGTGATAAATAAAAAAAATAAAATAATAGAAATCAGTGTTGGGGACTGATAGGTGCTCAGGAGGAAATGTGAGAAGTGAGGGGTCTGTGCTGAAATCCTGAAAAATTAAGGAAGCTCTGGGAACTTGCCCAGTTGTTATTTGGGCGAGTGGTTTTTGGGCAAATTATTAAGTGTCACTGTGCACACCTTGTTTTCCAGCGGCCGTGCTGTGTTCTGGGACATCAAGAACCGTTTGCCCCGCTCGGTGACCACGGTGCAGTGGGAGAACAGCTTTGTGTCCGTGTACAGCAAGGACAACCCCAACCTGCTGTTCAACATGTGCGGCTTCGAGTGCCGCATCCTGCCCAAGTGCCGCACCAGCTACGAGGAGTTCACCCACAAGGACGGGGTCTGGAACCTGCAGAACGAGGTGGGCTGGGAGGGCAATCCCTGGGTGGGGATTTCCACGTGTTGGAGAGGGGCTCCCAGGAGGGAACTGATGGGTCTGTGCTCTCTAAGGTCACCAAGGAGCGCACGGCTCAGTGCTTCCTGCGCGTGGATGATGAGTCTATGCAGAGGTTTCACAACAGAGTGAGGCAGATCCTCATGGCCTCTGGCTCCACAACCTTCACTAAGGTAAGCGGGGAGGAAGATTTATGACAGAGCTTTCTGCAGATGCTTGAGGAGTGATCTGGGAGCTGATCCTTTCCTTTCCTTTCTAGATTGTCAATAAATGGAACACTGCTCTGATTGGCTTGATGACTTATTTCCGGGAAGCTGTTGTCAATACTCAGGAGCTGCTTGATTTGCTGGTGAAGTGTGAGAATAAAATCCAGACTCGGATCAAGATCGGCCTGAATTCCAAAATGCCCAGCCGATTTCCTCCCGTGGTGTTCTACACCCCTAAGGAGCTGGGAGGGCTGGGCATGCTCTCCATGGGCCATGTTCTCATCCCTCAGTCTGACCTGAGGTGAGCTGTGCTGCTCTTAATTCCTGCTCTAATTCCTGCATGTTCATTCCTCAGCTGCTCTTCCCCTTAAAAATATTCCAAGAGTGCTAAACCATGCCATGGTACAGAGCTGTGTTGCCTTTACAGTAACTCATGGCAGTGATCAGAGAAGTGCCAGTTCCTCCTACCTCATTCTTGTGTCTCTTTGCTCCAGGTGGTCCAAGCAGACAGATGTTGGCATCACTCACTTCCGCTCAGGAATGAGTCATGAGGAGGACCAGCTCATCCCAAATCTGTATCGTTACATCCAGCCATGGGAGAGTGAATTCATTGACTCTCAGAGGGTGTGGGCAGAGTATGCCCTGAAACGACAGGAGGCTATAGCCCAGAACAGGTATCTGTCCGTGTGTGGGAGGACAGGCAGCACTGGGAAGTTTGATGCTGTCTGGGGGTTTTGGAGACCTTGCTGGCCCTGTGGTACCTGCAAAGCTGCTCTCTTAGCTCTGGAGGAGGTGAGGACTCTGCAGGCAGAAAGTAACTTAAAGGAAAATGGTCTGGCCATCAGGAAAAGCTGACATCAGACCCATTTGCAGTTCTGTGCACTTCCAAGGGCTTTTTCTTTTGCCTCTTTGGTATCATCGTGTTCACAGTGATGGCTGCAAACACTTTGCTGAGTGTTTGGCATTTTGGAGTGTCCCCTGCCAGAGCCCTGAGCTCTGTAATTTCTGTGATCTCATCAGCTGAGCTACTCATTAATGCATTGCTGTGAATTGAGAGGTAACAAAGGGTGGGTTTTTTTTTTCTTCAGACGCCTGACACTGGAGGATCTGGAGGACTCGTGGGACAGGGGAATTCCTCGTATTAACACCCTTTTCCAGAAGGACCGGCACACTCTGGCTTATGATAAAGGGTGGAGAGTCAGGACTGACTTCAAACAGTATCAGGTACTGACTGGGAAGTGTTCTTCACTTGAATGTGAAGTTCAGATACCTGTTCCACACAAAGTCCTTTCACCTTGCATTATTGCAGGTGCACTTCTGACTGTCTGCTGCAGGAAGGACTTAGAGCCTTGTGTTGGGACTGGTAGAGGTTGTTGGGAACCAAATGCTCCACAATTTGTAGCCATCCACTCTTGAAGCATTTGGATGGATTGCAGTGTATTGAGAAAAACCACAATAAGCACAACTACATACTAAGGAATCAGTTCAGGAGAGGGAAAAAAATGATCCCAAAACAAACATTCCAAAATACTAAGCTTTAATAACAGTGGAATAATTTGTTATTTAAAGCCTTTAATGACAGCTCTGTAGAAGGCCAGTCCCTGAAAGATGAAAGCATCACCTGAGATTCCACCCAGTGTGAATTGTGCAGTAGTACTGACAGAACTCGTGTTGTAGATGAGCTGTGTGCTCCAGCACTGAGGGCATGAGGCTTTTCACCTCTTCACTGACATCACCACGATGTTGGTTCCCACAGTTAGTGCAGCCAGGTGGATGATGTGCTCGCTGTTGTCTCCAGGTGCTGAAGCAGAACCCATTCTGGTGGACACACCAGCGCCACGATGGCAAACTCTGGAACCTGAACAACTACCGCACGGACATGATCCAGGCTCTGGGAGGGGTGGAAGGGATCCTGGAGCACACTCTCTTCAAGGGCACCTACTTCCCCACGTGGGAGGGTCTCTTCTGGTAAGAGGAACTTTGATGGGGGCTCTGGGCTCAGGCTGTGCTGATTCTGTTGAGTTTCTGCTGGTTTTCAGTGGTCACTTGAGAAGGTTGTGTAGTTCAGTTGTGACGGCACCTGGGAGAGGGCTGCAGCTGAATTTCTTGCAAATCCACGGAAATTTCTTAGCGTGAAACAACTGTCCTGGCTCCTGGCTGATCCCTGTCTCTGTTATGAGTGACACATGGCAGCAGAGATGAGGGTTATCTCATGCAATTGAATCTAATGCAGTTGATGGTCTGCCCTTTCTAGGGAGAAGGCCAGTGGCTTTGAGGAGTCCATGAAGTGGAAGAAGCTGACAAATGCCCAGAGATCGGGTTTGAACCAAATTCCAAACAGAAGATTCACTCTCTGGTGGTCTCCTACCATTAACAGAGCCAACGTAAGTACCTGGTGTTTGTCCCTCTAGGAGCAGACACCGCTTTTCCACTGAAAGGAGAGCAGTTAATTGATCCAATTAATTCTCAGAACATCTCTTGCAGAGGTACTAAACCTCATTAATGCTACATTTTTTAAACCTCTTCAGTTGTGCTGTTGTGTGTTCTCACAGCTGCTTTTCCTTTGCAGGTGTATGTTGGGTTCCAGGTGCAGCTGGATTTGACAGGGATCTTCATGCATGGCAAAATTCCCACGCTGAAGATTTCCCTCATCCAGATTTTCCGAGCTCACTTGTGGCAGAAGATCCATGAGAGCATCGTCATGGATTTGTGTCAGGTGAGTTGGCTTGGTTTGTTTCTGTGCCCTTTTTGGAGCAGGACCAGTCCTCTTCCAGCAATTTGGCAGAGAAGGGGAGGAAATGGAAAATGAGATTTTCCTGGCTGCCTCAGTGTTGAGGACAGATTCCTTATCTGGGTTGCTTGAACACAGCTCATCTTCAACTGCCTTTTCCCCAGGTGTTTGATCAAGAGCTGGATGCTCTGGAGATTGAGACAGTGCAGAAAGAGACAATCCATCCCAGGAAGTCCTACAAGATGAATTCCTCGTGTGCAGATATCCTTCTCTTTGCTTCCTACAAGTGGAATGTGTCACGTCCATCATTGCTGGCAGATTCCAAGTGAGTTTCCTTTTCCCCTCTCGTTGGTCTTGCTGCAGAGCAGAGCTGCTGAGCCTCTGTGTCTCTTGGGCATCTAGGGTTGGTTTTCTTTGGGGCACTGGAGATTGTGTCCAGCAAAGCACAGGGCTTGTTTGAGTTGCAGCACCTCCTGGCACTGCCTTCTGCAAAACACCAACGCTGCCTTTGCTCCTGTTCTCTCCTCGGGGTGAACTTTTCCCTGAGCTCTTGAAGGTTCTTCGGAAACCCCACAAAGCTGAGCTGACCCAGGGCCAGAATCTGGAGTGAATTCTCACTGAATCCTCACCAGACAGTCCCTGGGGGAGATGACCCTCGTGACTACACAGCAGTGGACTCACTGCTGCTTTGTTTAAACCCTTTAACAGCCTCTCCTTTCACTGCTGTGTGATGAGAACAGTAGGGTCCCTCTCCAGGGTGGAATGTGGATATGAGCTGGCTGCAGTGTCCGTGCTTGCAGGAGAGTTTTGTGCAGGATGAACTTCTTGTGGCTTGCTTTCTCCTCAGGGATGTGATGGACAGCACCACCACCCAGAAGTACTGGATAGACATCCAGCTGCGCTGGGGCGACTACGATTCCCACGACATCGAGCGCTACGCCAGGGCCAAGTTCCTGGACTACACCACAGACAACATGAGCATCTACCCCTCTCCCACTGGGGTGCTCATTGCCATTGATCTGGCCTACAACCTGCACAGGTGAGAGCTGCACCTGCTGTGCTTTAATTTGTAGGTTTGTAACTGGTGGTTTGTGGGTATTGTCTCAGTGCATCTCCAGACCAGGTCACATTCCAGGCAGGAGGATGAGGGGAGAATGCAGAAGCTGGAGATGTGCAGTGAGTGGAATAAGGCATCTCAGGTTGCCCAGTTTTGCTCAATAGTAGTGGTTCAGTTCCCCCAGTTGATTAATAATTTGTTTCTTGGGAGATTTCTGTCAGCCTGTTCTTGGAGCTGAAGGACAGGCCCTGTTTCAAGGCCCCTACAAGTGGAGACAGCTATTTCTCACTGGAAACTGGGGTGAAAGTCAGAAATCAGTTCTCCAATGTGTTTGTTAGAGAAGGTGCAGCTTTTCTGGGACTGCAGTGAGTGTGTGCTGTGGCTTCCCACTGAGGAGGTGTAGGGAAAAACCATAAGTGACCAGCTCCCAGGGACATCAGAGAAGTCACAGTGCAGTACAAAGTTGTATTTTCAGCTGGTAGAAAGGGGCCTGACTGCTGCATGGAAAGACTTGAGTGTGGCTGTTGCCTCTTCAGATCTAATGGTAACAACTTGGTCTTCTGTTTTCCTTCTTCAGTGCTTATGGGAACTGGTTCCCTGGGAGCAAACCTCTGATCCAGCAGGCCATGGCCAAAATCATGAAAGCAAACCCTGCCCTGTATGTGCTGAGGGAGCGAATCCGCAAAGGGCTGCAGCTCTACTCCTCAGAGCCCACGGAGCCCTACCTGTCCTCCCAGAACTATGGGGAGCTCTTCTCCAACCAGATCATCTGGTTTGTGGATGACACCAACGTGTACAGAGTCACCATCCACAAGGTGAGGCCGGAGGGGTGTCTCAGGGAAAGGACTGAGGAGGGTGGAGGTTTCCATGCATGATGGAAAACTGGGAGTCAGAACATGGACCCAGATTTTTGCAGTGTGCACTGAGCAGCTCTCACATTTCCCATACAGCTCCTGCTCAAAGCACACAGAGGTGGCTGTTGTGTAAAGGTGTGGCTGGGCTCCATTTATCTCCCTGCATTTCTCACTCTCACTTTGTTTCCTCAGACTTTTGAAGGGAATTTGACCACAAAACCCATCAACGGAGCCATTTTCATCTTCAATCCCAGAACTGGACAGCTCTTCCTGAAGATCATCCACACATCTGTGTGGGCAGGACAGAAGCGTCTGGGACAGGTAGGGCCTGGCTGGGCCTTGGGTGTGAGCCAGGGTGGGTCTGGCTGCTTGGGACACTCCCTTGAGCAGGAAACATCACAGAGATCTTCATCTTCCTGCCTCTTAATGAGTTTGGAGCTCCAATCTCCAAGTGGTCAGGCAGGCAGGAGCATGGGATATTAAAGTGGAAGAGCACAGGCATTGCTGCTGCAAGGATTTTGAGGTTCTGAGGTGTAAAGGCCCCACATCATCAAGCAGAGCTTGAGGAAGGGTGCTGTGCTCCCTGTTACACAAATCGCTCTGCACTTGGCAGTGAGAAAACTCAGGTGGCAAACCCAGGGAGGTGGAGCAGCCAGCTGGTTTTTCTGAGCCACTCAGGAGTAACTGAGCTCCAGGAATGGGAGCTGCCCTCTGTGATCAGTAAGGAGGAAATGCTGGGCCTTGTCACTGATCTGCAACAGGCCATAAATTCCAGTTGTATTTTTAGAATCTGGTTTGCATCCCTCCGGTTCCCAGAGACACGGAGACGCTGCTGGAGAGCAGGGGGATATTTCTCTAACCCTGGTGTCTTTCTGTAGCTGGCCAAGTGGAAGACTGCTGAAGAAGTGGCTGCCTTGATCCGATCCCTTCCCGTGGAGGAGCAGCCGAAGCAGATCATAGTGACACGGAAGGGCATGCTGGACCCACTTGAGGTAAGGATGCAGCTCTGTGAGGATGTGTAAAATCTGTGGGAGATAACAGTTCTGTGTCCTATGGTGTTCTGCAGTAGTTGTGAGCCAATTCCTCTTGATAAACTCCAGGTGCACTTGCTGGATTTCCCCAATATTGTCATCAAAGGCTCGGAGTTGCAGCTGCCCTTCCAGGCCTGTCTGAAAGTGGAGAAGTTTGGTGATCTCATCCTGAAGGCCACGGAACCCCAGATGGTTCTCTTCAATCTCTATGATGACTGGCTGAAAACCATCTCTTCCTACACAGTAAGCACAGATGTGTCTCCTGCATTTTGCTTTGCTGCTGATAAATGAATCCCACCTCAGAGGGAACCGAGGCCTCAGATATCCCTGATTTGTTGTTTGGGAGCACTTGGCTCTGATTCTGACTGGATTTTCCTTTAGATGGATTTCACTGGCAGTTCCCATGTGCCCAAACAGAGGAATGCTGTACTAGGGCCTTGTATATTTAATTTTCTTCCTTCTAACTGCATCTTTTTTTCATCTCCAAGGCATTCTCCCGTCTGATCCTGATTCTCCGGGCGCTGCACGTGAATAACGATCGAGCCAAAGTTATCCTGAAGCCAGACAAGACAACCATCACTGAGCCTCACCACATCTGGCCAACCCTGACAGATGAGGAGTGGATCAAGGTGGAGGTGCAGCTGAAGGATCTCATCCTTGCTGACTATGGCAAGAAGAACAAGTAAGCCACTGTGCAGCTGCCATAATCCTGCCAGCCTTTCCTTCCTGCCCTAAAGGCTGTGGCCAAGTGTCAATGAACTCTCAGCTTTGTAGGGAATCTGGTTTTTATTAATAACTTTCTGGCAAGGCAGATAAAAATGTCTGCACCAAATCTTCTCTGATCTGAGCATCATGTGATTTGGCCCCTCTCTTGTTTAAAAAGTTGTGGGTTTATTTTTCATAGTGCCCAGGGTGGATGTTCTGTGCCTTGGTGAGAAGGCTCCAGAATGTATTTTGAAATGCCTGACTTGGGTGGATTTTCTCTTCCAGCGTGAACGTTGCATCCCTGACCCAGTCAGAGATCCGAGACATCATCCTGGGCATGGAGATCTCTGCCCCGTCTCAGCAGAGGCAGCAGATTGCAGAAATCGAGAAGCAAACCAAGGAGCAGTCGCAGCTGACGGCCACGCAGACCCGCACGGTGAACAAACACGGGGATGAGATCATCACCTCCACCACCAGCAACTACGAAACCCAGACCTTCTCCTCCAAGACTGAGTGGAGGGTCAGGTAGGAAGGCAGGCAGGGGGTGGTGGAAAGGGCTGGAATGCTCAGGGAGGAGCTGTGCCCACTCTGATCGTCGTCTCCTCCTCGCAGAGCAATTTCTGCTGCCAACCTCCACCTGCGGACAAACCACATCTATGTCTCATCAGATGACATAAAGGAGACAGGTTACACCTACATTCTTCCCAAAAACGTGTTGAAGAAGTTCATCTGCATCTCAGACCTGCGGGCCCAGGTGAGTGTGCAGGGAGTTTGTTTGCAGCTGTGCCCCACTCAAACACACCGGGGGGAATTCCTGGTGAAGGGCTGGGAACCTGCTGCTGTTAGTCCCTGTGAATCCCTCTGATGCTCTCCTCAGGAATTAAGGAGTTCCCACTCTCTCACAGTTACACAGAGATCTCTTCTGGCTTTTTAAGGCAGATGTGTGTGTTTTAGATTGCAGGCTACCTGTATGGAGTGAGCCCTCCAGACAACCCCCAGGTGAAGGAGATCCGGTGCATTGTGATGGTGCCCCAGTGGGGGACACACCAGACCGTGCACCTCCCAGGGCAGCTGCCACAGCACGAGTATCTCAAGGTGAGTTGAGGTTCAGCTTCCAGGGTGGGTGGAAGGTCAGTAACAAGGACCTGAGGTGGTGAGGCAGTTTCTCTTGGTCTGTTGTAGTTGTAGGACTGAAAGGGCTCAGCCTGAAGCCAAATCTGATTGAGATCAAGTGTGGGGGAAGCCTGTGGTCTCTCTGTCCTTTGTTCCAGGCTTGAAGTGGTATCATTTTTAAGTGGTTTTGATTTTTTCTCTAAACCACTCTTCTTTTTGTCAGGAAATGGAACCTCTGGGATGGATTCACACCCAACCAAACGAGTCCCCTCAGCTCTCACCACAGGATGTCACCACCCATGCCAAGGTCATGGCTGACAACCCCTCCTGGGATGGGGAGAAGACCATCATCATCACCTGCAGGTGAGGGGCAGGGAGGCTTCTGGTGCCCCTCTCAGGGGGGTGTTGCTGCAGTACTGGGGAACTCTCAGAATAAAACTGGCAGAAAGGGAGTGTTGGCTCATTCCTGCTTCCCCTCCTCTGCCCCAGGTGAGTCTGACTTGCCTCATGTCTTCTCCATTCCAGTTTCACCCCTGGCTCCTGCACACTGACAGCCTACAAACTGACCCCGAGCGGGTACGAGTGGGGCCGGCAGAACACGGACAAGGGCAACAATCCCAAGGGTTACCTCCCCTCCCACTACGAGAGGGTGCAGATGCTCCTGTCCGACCGCTTCCTCGGCTTCTTCATGGTCCCAGCGCAGGGCTCCTGGAACTACAACTTCATGGGTGAGCTGGCGTGGGAAGGGCAGGGGAGAGGAGGCGGTGTGAGGAGCTTGGGGAGGAGGGAATACCTCCTTACCCACTCCAAAGCTTCCTCAGAGCAGCTGGCAGAGATACCAGCACTGTGCCCTGGATTTTCTTTAGTACCAGCACTGGGATGTCAGTTCAATGATTCTTTTGGTGGCAAGAGAGCAAACTGATAGAGAGGAAGAATAGATCCCGTGTCTGTCTGGATTGTGGTGCATGGTCTATCACCACTGAATAATTAATCCCTGTCAGGCAGAAGAGATAATGGAAAATTCAAGAGAGAAGCTGTTCCCAGTAGGGAGGTCCTGCTATCATGAACACCACGGGCAGCTGGAGAAGGGGTCAGGAAATGAGAGTGACAACACGAAAGGACTGTAAATCTCTTGAGGGGGGGAACCCAAAGGGGGATTATTTTGTGGGTTTAGAACTCTTTTCTGGCATGGAAATGATCATAGAAGGGTGGAGAGCTCTGTTAGGCTCCTGAAGGATGGAGGAGGCAGGAGCAGTGACGCTCTCTCTCTTCCAGGTGTCCGCCACGACCCCAACATGAAGTACGAGCTGCAGCTCGCCAACCCCAAGGAGTTTTACCACGAGGTCCATCGTCCCTCTCACTTCCTCAACTTCGCGCTGCTGCAGGAGGGGGAGGTTTACTCCGCCGACCGCGAGGATCTCTACGCCTAATCCCGCCCCTCTTAGTACTGTTGATATTCAACAGCGTGTTCGTGTGTCCCCTCCACTGTATCCCGCTCGCCCCCCTCACCCCGCGCGTTGTTGTTTCCCCACTTTCCGCGTTACTCAATAAATTTTGTACGAACGGGAGCGCCGCCGGTGAGGNCCGCTTCGGGCCCGACGCCGTGGCCGGGCTGGTGCCGCCCGTGGTGCGGCTGCTGGAGCTGCTGGAGGCGCTGGTGGCCCCGCCGGGCGCTGAGGGGGAGGCGCCGGCGGCGGCGGCCGGGCCGCAGGAGGCGGAGGTGAGCGGGGATCAGGGACTGAGGCCGAGCCACGCGTGTCCCCGCAGGAGTGGCCGTGGGGACGGCGCCGAGCCGGCTGTTCCCGGGGAATGTTCGCTTTTCCCAGGGAATGGGGCTGGCGCGGGTGTCCCACATTCCGCGGGACGGCTCCGACCCGGCTTGTTCCCGTTCGCTGTGGGGACCCGGCTTTGACCCAGCTGCTCCTTTTTCCCAGGGGATGGCTCTGATCCCGCTGCCCTGCATCCCCTGGGACGGCTCTGGTGTGGCTGTTCCCTTCTCCCAGGGGATGGTTATCCCGGCTGTCCCCCATCCCCTGGGACGGCCCTGATCTCGCTGTCCCTGTCCTCTGCTATCGATCTGACCCGGCTGTCCCCCATCCCTTGGGATGGCTCCGACCTGTCTGGCCCAGTTGTCCCCCCGGGGTGGCTCTAACCCAGCTGTCCCCCTTTCCGCGGTGGTGGCTCTGAACCCCACTGTCCCCCATCCCCTGGGAAGCCTCTGACCTGGCTGTCACCGTCCACTGGAACAGCGCTGACCTGGCTGACCCCTGGCTGACCCCTGGCTGTCACTGCCCGCCGGGGTGGCTCTGACCCGGCTGTCCCCGTCCCCCAGGACCCGGAGCAGAGGCTGTGGGAGGCCGAGCGCCGGGAGCGAGCCCTGCACGGCCGCCTGGCCTGCCTGGAGGAGCAGAACCGCCAGCTCCTGGGGCAGCTTGCGGAGAGCCAGTCCCAGGAAGGTGGGTGTCCCAGTGGGTTTGGGGTCCCTTGCTGCCACAGGGTGTCCCTGTGGAGTGGCAGGCTGGGTGCAGGGCTGAACCTGCTCTTCTGGAGCCTGGAATGTTGCTCTCCTTTCCCTCACCTTGGAGACCTGTCCTACCAGGGAGCACAGGTGTTACCTTGTTCTGCAAATCACAGGGATCCCAAATCCCCAGAGCCTCGAATCCTCCTCGAAAGCCCCCAGCAGGGTGGTGGAGGCAGGCACAGGGTGTGAGCTGCTGTGCCAGCACAAGGATGTGTCGGGAATGGTCTAAAACTCTCAGTTCCCTTCTTTCCACTGTTCTACTGTGAGATTACCAGGACCAAGTCAGACCTCGCAGAAGCACTGAGGAACTTTGTGGGGTTGGGGGAGTCCCTGGGGCCTCTCACTCCTGCCCACCCCTGTCTGCTCTCAGACAGCACGGCACGGAAGGAGCGGGAGGTGATGCTGCGGCTGAAGGAGGTGGTGGACAGGCAGAGGGACGAGCTTCGTGCCCAGGCCCACGAGATCGTCTGCAAGAGCCGGGACACGGAGGCGGTGAGGGCGTGGGAGCTCAGGGGTGTGGTGTGCCGAGGGCCCGGGGACCTGCTCTCATGTCACATCCCCCCAGGGTGTCACAGCTGCTGAGCCTGCTGGGGCAGGTGGCACTGATGGCCCTGGGTGGGGACACTGCCTCACCTTCGGCTGCCCTGCGCCCTCCAGCTGCAGGAACAGCTCCATCGCTTCATGGCCATGAACGAGGAGCTGCGGCACAAGGTGGCCGTGGTGCAGGCCCAGCTCAAGAGTGCTCTGGAGCAGAAGTCAGACCTGGAGGCTGCGATGCTGCAAAGCCAGAGGGAAACGAGCAGGAGGAGCAGGACAGCCCTGGAGAGCCGGCGGCCAGAGCCTGGTGTGGTGAGTCTGAGCTGTGGCCTCGCTGCTGCTGGACATTGCCAGCACTGACCTCACATTCCCAGCCCTGGGTGGAGTTTTTGGCACACCCAGACCTGCTGGCTGCCAGCAGGACACGGCTGCTCAAGGAAACCCCACAGCTGAAAATTGAACAGAGTGGTGTCTGCAATGCCAGTAGCACCTTGTCTGTAAAAACTGTTATGGGTGGAGCAAGATGAGGAGACAGGAATTAAAACCAGGTGGGACACAGAGGATGAGGAGGGTTTGCCACATGTGGTGATGGGCAGCGGTTGCTGGCTGAGATGGGGACATTCCTGGGACTTTTGCATTTCTGCCTGCACGTGCACCCAGCCCTTGGGTCGGGGTTTTGAGGTCTCTGCTTGCCTGCTGACTCTTTCCACCCCCTCCAGGAGGGAGCCCTGTCACCCTCAGAAGAGCTGCAGCACCAGGATGGGGACAGGAGCCCTGCTCACTGCTGCTTCTCCAAGGAAGAGCTGCAGCAGATCCTGCAAGAGCGGAACGAGCTCAAGACCAACCTATTCCTGGTGCAGGAGGAACTGGCCTATTTCCAGAGGTGAGTCCTGTCCCTGCAGCCACCCGTGGCCCATCAGAGGCTGCTCCCACCACAGTCAGGGCAGAATCTTCCCCAGGCTCTTGGTTAACCAGCTGGCTGCTTTTTGCCAGGGAGCTGCTGAACGAGGAGAGAATTCCCAGCTTCTTCTTGGACGCAATGAAATCAAATATCAAAAAACAGAGGAAAAAAATCAGGGCCAAAATGCTGGGAACGACGGAGGAGTCGGCGAGCAGGTGAGTCAGGCTGGGTGCTGGGATCCTCCCGTGCAGGGTGGGTGCTGGCTGGCCTGCTCCAGTGTTTCCATGTGTGTGATGCCCTGGATTGGAAATTCCCCAAGCTCAGAGCTGCCTCCTCCCTCCAGAGATCAAAGGTTTGATGTCTGTGGTTGATGCTCTGGCATAGCTGTGCCACAGGGGCTGGGCTTTGTGCTGCAACTCATGTGTCCCTGTCACCAGTCAGGCATGGCCTGGCCAAATGCCACTTGTCCCTGTGTGCTTGTGACAAAAGGGAGGCGAGGTGGTGACACTGGGAGCACTGGACAAACTCCAGAGTGGCTCCAGCACTTGCTGCTGTGGCTCTGTGCAGCTTTACCCCCATTTCTTTGTGCTGCAGCGATGAAGAGGAGGGCTCCTGGCTCCCAGGTCATGGCACAGACTGTGTGGATGCTCAGCCTCCAGAATCCAAAATTAGGAGCTTGTAAGTTTGCTCCTGTGCTGGTAGGGACGGGAGGCTCTGCCAGCTGAGAGGTTTGGGGCTTGGCTGGGACCTGGCACGTGCTGAGCTTGGATATGATGGGAACAGAGTCAGCAGGCTGGTGCAGGGCTGGCAGGGATGCTGCCAAAACAGGGGGTGTTGTTTTAGGGGGGAATCTGCCTTTTCCTGGGTGCCACATGCTCCCGGGGCCCACAGCCGGGCTGTGTCCTGCTGCCACCACCAAACACAGAGGGAGGTTGGGATTCCACATCCTCCCTGGGGAGGTTCTTCTCCCCCACAGCCCTTATCTGCTCTCTCTGCAGTTTTGGGCTGTGGTATCAGGGCAGCAGCAAAGACCCCCCCACATCCAGCTGCTCCGGAACCTGGGAAATCATCGACTCGCTGGACACACAGCTGGAGCCAGAGGGAGAGAGCAGGGCAGGGTCCAGCTCCCCCGACAGAGCCACAGCACCCCTCTGACCCCACGGGAACGGGAGCAGGATCTGGCCTCGCAGCAGAACTTCCTGGATCCTCTTCTTCCAGTGGCTTCGAGAGCAGCACGGCAGCCCTGGCACTTCCCTGTGCCGTGGCGGTGGCGAAGCCACAGCGTGGGCAGATTCCTGCAAACCCACTGGGACACTTGGATGTGGGGTGCCAGCCTGGCATGGGACAGCTCAGCACCTCTGGGCATCTCTGCCCACCAGCCACCCTTTCACTGTGCCCATGGCTTAACTTCAGGGGCTCCCTCACAGCTGTGCCCCCTCCCCACTGCTCCCTGCTTGCAGCTCAGCACGGTGGGGGTCTGCACCCTCTTCCTGCTCCACACCCCAAAAGGGATCTTCCCACCCACTGGTGGCTCTTTGCAAACCCCTCTGCTCACAGCCCAGGATTCCACTGCCCCATCCTGCTCTGTGGGGGTGTTTTACCTCACCCCTTTCTGTCTGTACCTCCCCAACCCCTGCAATGTGAAGGTCCAGTTGGGGTGTCCTGGGGTCACCACACGGCTGGGAGGGGCTGAGCACACTGCACTGGGTGTCCGGGTGCTCCTGTGGCTGGGAGCCATCAGGATCAGCACCACCAGGGCCACTCTTGCACTTCTCAGGCGTGGGGTGAATCAGTTTTGTACTGGGACCTCTTCCTGCCACTCCTGGGACCTGGCAGACTGGGACAATCCTTGTGTTCATGGGGGCGAGTCGGTCCCCTCAGATCAGGTACTTTCTGCCTTTAAATTGGGAATAAATCAGTCTCTTGTTTCTACTCCGAGGTTCTGGCTGCAGCCCCTGCTCTCTGCTTGGGAAGGGCTGGGTGATGCTTTGGGGTTTCCCTCACCATTCTCCAGTGTAGCCACTGATGGCTGTGACCCCTGAGCCCCTTTTGCTGGGGAGAGGGCTCCAGGGGGGTGATCCCACAGTGCTGGGCACGGAGGAGTTAATTCCTGCATGGCCAAGGGGAGCACTGTGCTTCCAACCCGGAGCCCCCCCGGCTGAGCTGGCCTTGGGTAGGAAAAAGGTGTTTCCTGTGCATCTGCTGACACAAAGCTCCTGGGGACGTGGCGAGGTGGGACAGTGGCCAGCAGCCCTTCAAAGGCCAGCATGGGTCAGGCTGTGTTGCCATGGGGGACACGGGAACCCCTCCTCTGAGCCCCTGCCAGGGGCTGGCAGTGCCATGGGGTGGCTCATGGGGGTTGAGGCAGGGGTGGCACTGGACACCTCGTTTGGGTTGGGGGGACGTTGGGTAAAGCAGCTTTGGGGGCGATGGAGGATGGCACAGGGGGAGTGGGGTGATGCAGGTGAGATGTCCAGGCAGGTACCAGCCCCTGTGTGGCTGTGCCCAGCCCCTGGATTCCCCTTTTTGGTGGTAGGGTGGCAGCCAGGGCCAAAAATAGCCCGTGGCACAGCATTCCCTGCTCCCCCTCCCCGCCGCACCCCTGACGTCTGGATCGGGGCGCCTCCTCCCGCGTTTCCTCAGGAAGAAACCCAAGGCTGGAGGGAGGAAGAGGCCGCACCACGGGAGGGACGGGACAGACGGGACAGAGGGACACCAGCGTGGGGCTGGGGAGCCACCAGGACTGGGGCCCTGGTGCCCTGCTGGAATGGGGAGCGTCCGGCCCATCCTCTGCCTCCAGCTGTGGCTGTGGGTGCAGAGCTCTGCCCAGGAGCTCGACCCTGAGGGCAGCAATGTCTGCAGGTAGGTGCCACGGGGGTCCCCGCTTGTGCCCCTCCATCTCCTGGGGCCTCTCAGCAGCCCCACAGGGTGTTGTCCATCCCTCCTTCCGTGGACAGAGATGGGCAGCCTGGCACGGGGTGGGTGCAGAGGCTGGGGTGATGCCGGGGAGCGTGGTTGGGCTTGTCTGGGCATTCTCCAGGGTTTATTTCTCATTGACCCCCTGAGCGCAGGGCAACGGGGCAATACGGGACCCTTGGCGAAACTCATTGTGGGGAAACGCGGGTGTAGCAAACCCCAAAGAGCTTTGGGAGCTGATGTCCCCTGAATTTGCTGCCACGTTGCCTCTCCCATTGTGTTCCATCAACGGTGACGCCTTTCACTGCCTTCATTCGGTGCCTCATTTCTGCACTGCTGGCGAAGCTTTGATCCTCTGCCAGGGCATGGGACCCCCGGCACGGGCTCCACGGGGGCATTCCCAGCACTCCGGGCAGGCCGGCCCCACCGCCCACTCGGGCTGCAGCCTCTTAAATTTCCTTCTATTTTGCTGATTTCCTTCCGGAGCGTTGCCCTGGGGGCCGCGCCGCCTTCTCAGCACTGGGGCAAAGATCGCTTCGCCTTGGCCGAGGCCATGAAGCCACTCTGGCCCCCCCGCCCTGGCTGACACCCCCCGGTGTCTCCCGCAGGTTCCCGGCCGGCCCGGCGTGCTGTCCCGGCTGGAAGCAGGACGGGAGGCAGTGCACGGTCGGTGAGTGATGGATGGGGGGAATCCCAAAGCGTGGTCCCCACGCTCATCCAGGCGGATCCCCTGAGTGATGGGGGCAGCCCTGCGGCTCTGCTCGAGCGGTGCCAGTGGGGTCCCGCCCCGTGGGGACCCCCCGAGCTGCTGGCGGTGCTGCGGCTAAGCCGGAGGGATGGAGTGGGAAGCGGGACGGTGGTTTCCTTGGGAATGCTGTCCCTGCGGGAGGTGGGTGTGAGCCCAGGATGCGGGGGGCACAGAGTGCTGAGTGCCTTCCCTGCCCCGACAGCCGTGTGCGAGGGGGAGGACGCCTGCAGGGAGGGCGAGGTGTGCCTGAAACCCGGGCTCTGCCGCTGCAAACCCGGCTTCTTCGGAGCAGACTGCAGTTCCCGTGAGTGTCCCCCCCGCGCTCAGCCCCTGCCATCCCCCTTTAAAGCCAGCTGGGTGCTCGGGAGGCTGCCGGGTTTCTCCCCATCCTGGCTGTGTCCTTTCCCCCCGCAGGCTGCCCCGAGCAGTACTGGGGCCACGACTGCAAGCAGAGCTGCCCGTGCCACCCCAACGGGCGCTGCGACCCCGTGAGCGGCCACTGCACCTGCGACCCCAACCACTGGGGAGGGCTCTGCCAGTTCTCCTGCCAGTGCGGCCCCCACGGCCGCTGCGACCCCCTGACCGGCGCCTGCCACTGCGAGCCGGGCTGGTGGGCACCCAGCTGCAGGAAGCAATGCCAGTGCAACCCCTCCACCTCGCACTGCGACCCCCTGAGCGGGCTGTGCCGCTGCCTGCCGGGCTGGTGGGGCAGGAGGTGCAGCTTCAAGTGCTCCTGCAACGTCTCGCCCTGCGCGCAGGAGACGGGCAAGTGCGAGTGCCTGGCTGGCTTCTGGGGGCCGGCGTGCCAGCGGCGCTGCGACTGCGGGCACGGCTCCTGCAGTGCCCTCACCGGCCACTGCACCTGCGAGCCCGGCTACCAGGGCAGGAGCTGCCGGGACCCCTGTCCGGCAGGGAAATACGGATCTCAGTGCGTGCACAGGTGAGATGGGGGAGCAGGGGGGATCCAGCGGGGCTGCAGTGGGATCTTGGGGGAAGTCACTGCGCTGTGTCTGTCCCTTTGGTTGAGCAGGGAGACCCGTCCTGGGGGTTTGAGTGTCCCGGGTTGGATGCAGCATCAACGTTGCCCCAAAAGGAGCACCTCACTAATGCCAGCAGAAAGTGTCACCCTAAAATCTGATCGTCCTTAGTCCACTCCCGGTGGTGATAAAGCAGCACCTCCCAACTCAGAACATTCTGTAATTCTGCTGCCCCCCTCTCCTCTTGCTACCACAGAGCATTAGGCACCACTGTGTATTTCCCCTCGGTCCAAAATGATGCTCAATGATTTTGTGGAGTGAAACCTGCTTTTTGTGGGGCGACACCTGCTTTTTAGGGGTACAAGGGTGGGTTTTGTGACCTCAATGCTTCTCTGCCCACACAGCTGTGGGAGCTGCAAGCGCAGCCAGCCCTGCTCGCCCGTGGATGGCTTCTGCCTGGCCTGCCAGCCCGGCTGGAACGGGACCCTCTGCAAGGATCCCTGTGCTCCCGGATTCCATGGGGAGGGCTGCCTCCAGCCGTGTCCCCGCTGCCAGGACGGGGAGCCCTGTGACCCCCAGACCGGGTCCTGCCTGCGCTGTGACCCCGGCTGGACAGGACCCAGGTACGCCCAGGGTGAGGCCACCGGTCCCTGTGCGTGTCCCTGCTCCGGGGTGCAGTCGCTGATGCTTCGCTCTGTTTTGGCAGCTGCAACAGCTCCTGCCCCGTGGGCACCTTTGGTGATGGCTGCCAGTTCCTCTGCCCCGAGTGTGTTTCAGGGAGCTGTGACCCCGTGACAGGAGTTTGCATCTGCCAGGCAGGCTACTGGGGAGAGAGGTAACACCAGGAAAATGGTGGGATAACGATGGGAGTGGGGCAGGGCTGGAGCCTCGCTCTCTCTGGGGCCATTTCCCTCATTTCCTCTCTCTTCCAGCTGCAATGACACCTGTCCCGAGGGGTATTTTGGAGTGAATTGTTCCTCGCCCTGCCACTGCTCTCGGGGGACCTGTGACCCTGTGCAGGGTGACTGTGTGCTGAGTAAGACCAACCCCACATTTACTCCTTGGCACTGGGCAAGGGACAGTCACATCCTCCCTGGGGAAGGTGCTGGGATGCATCCTGGTGCCTCCTGGCCCCACCAAGGAGTTGACAGCTCCTGCGCTTTCCATGCAGGGCTGTTCTGTGGGCATCACAGCCACAGCACATGCTGGACTCAACCCATCTCCTCACACAGGTCTGAAGGACCACGGAGCCCTTGCAGCCGCTATCCTCGTCCCTCTCCTGCTGCTGCTGCTCTGTGTCACCTGCTGCTGCTGTGGAGCCGGCCCAGCAGATGCCAGAGACAGGTATTTTATCATATTTTTCAACCTTTGACACAAAACCCCATCTCCCATGTCCCTTGATGTCCATCTCTGCTCTGCAGGGCGGCTGTGCCGGATGATGATGTGCTGGCCAGGATGAAGCACCACGTGCAGGGGGTGCTGGCGAACCTCAGTGCCCTGATGCCCTGCTTTAACCTGAGTGGCTCAAAACTTCCCAAAGTCACGGGTGAGAAAAGCAGAGCTGCCAACAGCGCTTCCAGAAGGTCACTCTGCCCTCCCTGCAGTGTCACTACTGGGGGGGAGCCTGAAACCCCTCTCCCCCGAGCACCCCAGGGTGCCCAAGCTCAGCTGGGTGTCTTCTCCTCCCCAGTTTCCCATCACGACACGGAGATCCCCTTCAACCCCAGCTTCATCGAGCCACCATCGTCTGCGTGGGTTTCAGACAGCTCCTTCTCCTCCTTCGACACCGACAACGAGGGACCTGAGTACTCCGTCCCTCCCAGAGAAGGTGACGCCCACGGCTGCTCCTCCTCCTCCTCCTCTCTGATCGCCTCTGGGCCACCAGGGTCAATCCTGGCTGTCCCAGGGAGGTGTTCTTGGCACAGACAGTGTTTATTTCCAAACCCTTGTTTTCCTGTCTGCAGGGCTGTGTTTGGCCTCGTGCAATGGGACGTGCCCAGTAGGGCAACCCCATTTCACAACCTCCTCCCTGGGAAACGATCCCAGGGACAATCCTGTTGCATCAGCTCCTGTCCCAGTGTCCCCAGTTATGTCCCCGGGCAGGGTGGCAGCTCTGGCAGCCGTAACATGTGTCACCTTGTCCCACAGGCATCCCGCTGCTGGGTGGGGCTGAGCTGCAGGACGGGGCATCCCCCCCTGGCGCGGCGCTCCCGGACCCGTCCGCCTTCGACTCCGAGGATGTCTCGCAGCCCTTCGCCATCCCCCGCACCTCCAGCCTCGCCAAGGCCAAGCGACCCTCTGTGTCCTTCGCCGAGGGGACAAAATTCGGGGCGGCCGAGACCCCCAGCCCCGGCCGGAAGCCCAAGGCCCCGTGGGGCCCGTCCAGGCTGACCCCACCGCCGGGGGATGCGGCGGCCGAGCCCCCCAGCGAGCGCCCGGCCAGCGATTGCTATGAGAACCCCGAGCCCCTCAGCAAGGGGGACGAAAGCCACCGGCCATCGCCTCGGGCCACCCCGGGGGGACGCCGCAGGGTCGTGTCCAGCACCAGGCACGTGGCCCAGAGAGTGGAGGCGCTGGAAGCGGCTGCGAAATCCGGCAGCTGGGAGGCCAAGGGGAAGGAGCCCAATGTCACCACCATCTACATGATGGTGGGAACGGCCGGGCAGGACCCCAAGGCGGAGGGGACTGGCGAGGGACCGGTCCAGGCTGTGCTGAAGCGTCTGGGCAGCTTGCAGAGGGGCAAGTGGGCTGCGAAGGAGGAGCCCAAGGTGAGGAGGAGCATGGAGGCCATCCAGAAACCTCCCCGCCGGGCCCTGGCGCAGCGCAGGGACTCGGAGAACAGCTGCAAGCAGAGGGAGAGCGTCCCGGGGGCTCCTGCCGAGCCAGCCCCTGGCAAGCACCAGCACCCCGCTGCAAAGAGATTGTCCCTCCTCCTCGCATCTCTCTCGTCAAAAAACACCAGTGCCCAGGACGGGGCCAGCGAAGCCGTAGGTGCCACAGAGAAGGGCAAAAGCCCCGAGTTAGCTGGCAGCCTCGAAAGGAAGGGGCAGGATGCCGCGGAGGAAGAGCCGAAATACGAGAACGTGGCCAGCAGCGGGGCTGATTCACCCTCCAGCCCCAGCAAAGAGCCGCCGGCCACCCCTCCGGCCACCTGAGCCACCACCGGCCGGGCTGGGGCCGCAGGAGCCACGGGGTTCCTCCAAGCCCAACCACAGCCTCTCCGAGCTGTGAACTGGAGAAGCACCGAGCCTTCCTGGCTGTCCCCATCCTCTGTGCTGTGTGGCTGCTGTGGAGCCTCGCTGGAGCCACAGCGGGCACAGCCTGTGGGGTTGTGGTGCTTGAGGGCTCTTTTCTGCTCCCCCCCGCCCCACCAGCCCTATTTGTGTCTGCACAGCCCTGGGGGACAGCGATGCTCTGGACGCTGTGGTGGCACCCTCAAGTCCCTGTCACCACGAGGGACACACCCAGTGCAGGGCTGCTGAGTGCTCAGCTGGGAAATGCGTGCACAAAATCCAGTCTCACTCCATCGGTTTTCAGCTTTCCCTGTCCCAATTCCAGTGATACAGCTCGGAGCCTCTTGCTGTAAAGGTGCTTCTGGCTGAAGGGGATTATTTCATGGAGCTGAGCTGAGGAGAGATGATGGGCTGTCACAAGCAGCTTCAGAGAAAATTAATTTTAGCTGCTTATCTCAAAGGGTATCTGGGTCTGCGAGGGTTTATCTGTGTGGCTCTGGCTTCTGTGGCAGGCCCTGGCTGCCTCTGCTTCCGTGTGAAAAAGCTCGTGGCAGGACAGGGGGTGTAGTGACAGCCTTTTAAACTCCACACAGTTCCAAGCTGCAGTTGTGCAAACGTGGCAGCTGGGCAGTGACCATCAACCTGTGCACCTGGCGCCGTGCTGATAAGGATGGAAGTTGCCCGGAAAATGGGATTTCCACGGGTGCCCTAAGATCCTGCCACCTCCCACGCCTCATTCCTGCTGTAAAGGCGGTTGAGATGCCAAAGAGGATTTGCAGAGTGATCTGGTTTTAGATGTATCTAAGTAGTAGAAGGTTTCTGTGTATTTTTTCTGTTATTTTGCGTGGCGTGAAAGCCTCGGAATGAAAATTAAATGCCCTTCAGGAGATGGGTTTGCCAGCCACCCTCTGAGTCAAAGATACAACCAGGAATATTCTCCAGAGTGTGGAAACTGTCAGCAGCCTTAGGCTTTCCGTTTTGGGGGATTTTTAAAATTTTCTGGCTCTGTTGAATTCTGAATTCTCACTCACTGAGCTGAGCCCTGCGCAGAGCCCAAGACTGGAGTGCAGGGGTAATGTGAGTGGGCTGTGAGTGTCCAGAGCCCCTCTGCTGCAGCCTGCATGTCACACATCATGTGCAGAGCTCCACGTGAATCCTTCTGGTCCAGCACTGCTCAGCTGGGGGTTCAGGGTTTGGGGTGTTTCAAAAAACACAGTGGGTTTTGCTTTTTCCCTTTTGCTTTCTGTGGGTGCTTCTCCACAGCACAAGGCACCAAATCCCCGCGGTCTGACGTGGCTGAAACTTCCAGTTTTGCAGCCAGCACGAAGCACCCTTTCCTGCAGTGGAATCATCTGCTGCTGTGATTATAACACCAAATATTCTGGCATCCAAATAAAACTTCTCATCCTGGCAGGACTGGAGTAGCAGCCTGTTCTGCATGGGCTTGCTTTTGTTTTGACACCGTTTTATGACAGCGGCAGGGACAGTCCCACATTTGATTTATAAGCAGCCTTTTTTTTCCCTAATGGGGTGGATATTTTGAGCCTGTGAGCTGAGCGGTGCTGTGCCAGAAGTGAACGTCACGTGAGCCAGTTCGCTCTGGGTACAGCGTGTAAATATCTGACAGCAACCTGACAGCCCTTGCGCCGCTCAAACCAGTGAGAAAACGCCGCTGCTGGGAGAACCTTCCGTGTCCCCGGAGCCAGGATGTTTCCCCTGCTTGAAGATGAAGCATCTTGGCCCTATCTGGGCAGTGAAAGGGAAACGAGCTGCAGATTTCCAGCGTGTGGCTGCCCATGCACACGCCTGCAGCGTGGCTGCGCTGGTGTCTTCTTGATGGGGATGCTTCTGTCGGCTGTGCTGGGGTTTAGTTCTGGATGTGGGAGGTCTGCGAGGCAGAGCTGGCGGGTGAGGGAGGGGGGAATCTCTTCCCGTGCTGGATTTCTGACTTTCCAAAGCTGCTGCAGTGGTTGGAAGGCAGGCAGCGGGAAGGGATCTGTGTGCAGGTGCTGTCTGTAAGCAGAGAGGTGTCTGTGTGCTCTGCTGGGGCAGGAACAGAGGCTGGAGCTGTTCCTGGGGTCTGTCCCATGGTGGTCTGTCCTTGTCATCTTGTCAGCCTTGTCATCTCCTTTCCCAAACTGTCCAAGCCTTTGAAGAGCACCACATCATTTACCCCAGTGGCTGTGCCAGAGCAGGAGCTGTCACCTCCCTTGCAGCCTAAACTCATTCCTGGCCAGTTTCTAAAAACATGGCTCTGTGTCAGTGTTGTTCTTTGGCTTCACTTTATTTTTTTTCTCCCCATGCTGTTTACTCAATCCCTAGGGTATTTATAGCTGGCCATGGATCACCTGATAGCTTCTTTTCTCCTTCCAGGATAGGAAAACTGAGCCCTCCCTGCTCTTGCTGTGGCAAAGGGTTCCTGTGACCCCAAACAGCCTCCGAACCCTCCTCATGCTCCTCCCTATCACAGTTTGTGTTTCTTGGACACAGCAGCCAGGTCTGGGTGCTGAGGTCTCCTGGGTCTCGCGCTGTCTCAGCCTTCCTCTACCTCTGCTAAACACCTGGCACCGATCCAGGCTGCCTTGTTTTCTTTGGGCTTTTTTGTTTGTTTGTTTGCCTTGGCTTAAATCCACTTTCCAGCTGTTGAAACGTTTGACCCTTCTCTCACAGCCAAGGCCGAGCAGTTTCCTCTTCCTGCCCGCCACAGGGATGGAGCGGTGGGGACACGTCCGTCTGTCTGGGCCCTCTGCTTCCTCTGGGGTGTTTACCTGCCACAAATGCTGTTTGCATCTCCTCTGGCTGAGAAAATATCCCTTATAATGATTCTAGGGATACATGGCCATGTCCTCTGATCCAGGACATGAGGGACAAATTTATGGCAAGTCTAGAAATACCTCAGAGGAATGCTCTGAAAAATAATTTAACAGAAAAAAGAGGGCAGAGCTCTGGTGAAGTCAGACGTGAAGCTGGCTTGTAATGATATTACTTTTATTTCATGAAACCGGGCTGCAGCCCAGGCAGTGTGATCAACAGGTTTAGTGAGGGGATTTTCCCCCTTTACTCCGCTCATCTGAGACCCTACCTGGAGTACTGTGAGGATTCCAACATAAAAAGGACATGGATGTGTTTGAGCCACAGATGGAAGGAACAATCATGATCAGAGGCTGGAGCAGCTCTGCTATGGATGCAGGCTGAGAGAGCTGGGGGTGTTCTGTCTGGAGAAGAGAAGGGTGCAGGAAGACTTTGCAGCACTTCCAGTGCCTAAAGGGGGTCCAAGAGAGCTGGAGAGGGACTTTGGACAAGGGATGGAGTGACAGGACAAGGGGGAATGGCTGACAGAGGATATGGTTAGATGGGATATTGGGAAGAAATTCTTCGTGGTGAGGCCCTGGCATAGGTAACCCAGAGAAGCTGTGGCTGCCCCATCCCTGGAAGTGTCCAAGGCCAGGTAGGACAGGGCTTGGAGCAACCTGGTCTGGTGGAAGGTGTCCTTGCCCATGGCAGGGGGGGGAATGAGATGATCTTTTAGGTTCCTTCCAACCCACACCTTTCTGTGACTCTGAATGAGCTGTGTCGTGGACTGGGGCGTCTCAAGGGGTCATTGCCCCTGTCCGGCTGTGGTCAGCCCTGGGCTATGTTGGATGCCTGCTCCCAAAATGCCCTTTAAACCGGGGTGGGGGCAGCTTCTCTGGTCCCTCCTTGGCCACAGGAGCAGGACAGGAGGGCTTCGCAGGACAGATGCGGTGCCGGTACCCCCAGCAGCTGAGCGGTGCCGCGGGTGCTGTTCCCGGCACGGCTCCCTGTGCTCGGCAGGGCTGTCCTCGCAGCGGCCGTTCTGCCGTTCCGCGGTGAGCGCGCTGCGGCTCCCCCGGCTGCCGCCCGGGGCCGGCGGAGACCGGCGGAGAGCGGCAGCGAATCCCGCGGGGCGTTCCCCGCTGTCCCCGCGCCGTGCCGGGCGGGGGAGCCGCATCACCTCCCGCCGCCGGTCCCGTTTTTGTCCCTTGTCCATGGAAGGCAGCGAGCCCGACCACCGCTCGGGGGCTTCTGTCCCCGGGGCCGCGAGCGTGTGTCCCCGAGGAGGGTCCGTGTCCGTGTGTCCGTGTGTCCGTGTGTATGTGTGTGTGTGTCCCGCTCGGCCCCGTGCCCAGCCCCGGTCGTCGCGCCCGGGTGCGTGCGGCTGTCCCGGGAGAGCCCAGGTGCAGCCCGGGGCGGCGGTACCGGGGGATACAGGAGAAGCGGGGTACCGGGGAGGGTACGGGGGGGTACCTGGATACCGGCAAGGGGTCCCGGGGGATATCGAGGCGCACCGCGAGAGAACCGGCGAGAATCGAGGCTGGTACAGGGGCTGGTACCGGGGAGATACCGGAGGGTATCGAGGGAGTACCGAAGGTGACACCGAGGAGTGTTGGAGGGGTACCGGGAGTGGGG
>VZTH01006372.1:0-19926 GCA_013397815.1 Aleadryas rufinucha | reverse complement strand
AAAATTTAAGATAGTAGAAATTTCAATTAAAATTTAAGATAGTAAAAATTTAAATTAAAATTTAAGATAATAGAAGTCAAAATTCAAACTTAAAACAGTAAAAAAAGGCAGTAAAAAAGACAGAAATTTTAAAGAAAAATAAAAATACTTCCGACCAACCAGCTCTAAACGCTCCCGGCATCGCCGAGCAGCGTGATGGAACAGCTCAGGGATGCCAGATCCCTTTAGAATTCCAAGGAAAAGCAGGGAATGTGCACAGGTACCTGCCACAGTGAACCACCACGGCCACCAGGTCGTACATCCTGTCGGGGTTGGTGGCATCCCCCGAGGTGTTGAAGAGCCGCAGCTCCAGGGGGAACACCACCCTGTAGGAGAGCTTGGTGTAGCGGTGCAGCTGGTCCATGTACTTGAACCTCTTCAAGTGCAGAGCCAGGATCATGGGCAGCTTCTTCACCCTCATTCTGCAGCATAAAAATGCGTGGGACAAAGGGTAAAGGTTGGCAAATCACCCCAAAGATTGGTTGAAGAATGGTTTTGTTATGGAGAGGTGTTGTAAAAGGCATTTAAAATGTTTAAAGTGCTGGTTGTTCTCACTTAGGGAGAACAGGCTCCATTCTGCAGCACAAAAATGTGTGGAACAAAGGGTAAAGGTTGGCAAATCACCCCAAAGATTGGTTGAAGAATGGTTTTGTTATGGAGAGGAGTCATAAAAGGCATCTAAAATGTTGGTGAAATGTTTAAAATGATGGTTGTTCTCACTTAGGGAGAACAGGCTCCATTCTGCAGCACAAAAATGTGTGGAACAAAGGGTAAAGGGTTAGCAGATTGCCCCAAAGATTGGTTCAGGAATGGTTTTGTTATGGAGAGGTGTCGTCAAAGGCATCCAGAATACTGGTGAAGTGTTTAAAGTGCTGGTTGTTCTCACTTAGGGAGAACAGGCTCCATTCTGCAGCACAAAAATGTATGGGACAAAGGGTAAAGGTTGGCAAATCACCCCAAAGATTGGTTCAAGAATGGGTTTGTTATGAAGAGGTGTTATAAAAGGCACCTAAAATATTGGTGAAATGTTTAGTGCTGGTTGTTCTCACTTAGGGAGAATAGGTTCCATTCTGCAGCACAAAAATGTGTGGAACAAAGGTCAAAGGTTGGCAAATCACCCAAAAGATTGGTTGAAGAATGGTTTTGTTATGGAGAGGTGTCATAAAAGGCACCTAAAATGTTTAAGGTGCTGGTTGTTCTCACTTAGGGAGAACAGGCAATATTTATTCCAAATTATTAACAGCACAACTGACATCTGGATGCAGGACAGCAGCAATTTCTCACCAATCCATGGGAAGAAAGAGCTGGAATAAATCAGTGCTGCTGTGGCTGTGACCAAGTCTGAGGGGAGAAATGAGATTTTTTTGTATCCAGTGCTCACAGACAAAGCAGATGGGATGTTGTGCAGTGGCTTTAAGCTGATTAATGCTAACTGGGGAAAATGTGGATGTCTGGAAGCACCAGATAGAAACTCGTCTGGGAGAAACACAGAATTCATCTCCTCCTACTTGGTCTCTCCACTTTTCCTTCACCACAGACCCAGACCTTTTCTTTTTCCTCAACTCACCAGATGTATTGGCCCAGAAATTTTAGGAGAACATCTCCCCCAGCCTGAATTTTTGGCCCTTACCTCTTCTGTGCCTCCTGTTTGCTGCGGCACTGCTCACAATAGTATTTGTATTCACTGCATAGAGTTTCAGTGTTACTAAATCCCCTGTGGAAATCAGAGAGTGGCATAAGCAGGGATATTCCAGAGCATCCAGGTAAAAGCTACTGCTGATAATGCTGGAAAAAAAAAAAACCCAAACAACACCCAGAGGATGAAGCTCCTTTCATTCATGGCGCTCCCAAACCTATTTGAGGTGGATTTGTCTCACTCTTGGGATGCAGCATCAAAGTTCAGCTGGAAAAATGTGGGATTTACACCCTCGAGTGTTAACTGCCTATTTTCTGGCTAGGAAAGGGAATAAACAGCAATAAGGTGGTTGGGTTTTGTTTCCATCAGTCACCACTCCATGTTTTCTTTAGTGGCAGAAATTAAATGTTCACATCTACAGCCATTAAGTAGCAAAGTCTGGATTATCCTTCAGCTCCCAGCAATTACAGAGCCATTATCAGCTATTAAATAGCCAGATGCTGTATGCAAATTAAGTATCCCAGCAGCTGATAAGCCTTGGACCCAGCAGACAAACACACAAATGTCTATCAGGAAAAACAAAACTGACCCCAAACATCAGGGCCAGGCAACTGAAATTCAAGAGGAATATTAAAATAATCAAGAATTTACTGTGAAACCAAACACTGCATGTTTATTTTTGATAAAGTTTTGACTGTGTGATGCAACAAATTCAAATCCCCATAAAAGAAAGTGAAAATCCATCTTAGCCACCACCAGCACTCATTATCTACTAAAACCCACTAAGAAACCCTCCAAAATTCACAATATTTTACCACATTGCAAAACCTACAACTGTTACACCAGAGAATAACTAATCCAGTTTCCTTCTGAGCAGGGCAGGTATTTTTTCCATTCCCACAGAATCCTCTTTACCTTAGACAATGTGTAATTGATGTATTTTGTTCCACATCAACCGAGAGGTCCAGAAAGTCCTCATCTTTGCTACTAACCTTGAAAAAAAAAATAATAAGAAGAGATATTTGGTAACAATTTAGAGCTGGCAGATTTCTTTTAACCATTTCTGGAACGGTGCAATGTGATTCAAAATGTGTACATGCACACACAGAGGCCTTTTCTTGAGGTAAACTACAACTGATTAAATAATTTGATGGTGTTAAAACCTGAAGGGGAGCATTAAATAAAAAAGCAACAACAACAAAACCAAACCAAAAAGCCATGGAAAAAAAAGCACAAAAAACCCAAACCCTTTCTCACGAAACATCTCTCCCCCTTGAGACTCCAAGACACATCTGATTATTTCACTGGCAAACCCAAGTTTTAACCACTCAGAGCTCTCACTGGAGAAGCTTTAACCACATTCCATTTTCTCTGCAGCCTGATCCAGCTCTCTGCTGCATTTCAGGGTGTAACAGTCAATACTCAGAGGCAAGGCAGAAACAGGCAGATGGCTCTTCAATTAAATGGGTTAGCAGGGAGGAAAACTATCTTTCCATTTGTGGAACAGTCACATTTCATTGCAAAATCCTTGAGACAGAATCCTATTAATGCCATTTTTAGAGCTTCTCCTCACCACATAGCCATAACTTTAGATTTTAAATGCCAAGAACAGTCTTTTCTGTTGTAATCACTTCTTGGGTTTTTTTTATTTCTCTCCCCATCTGGGTTTTCATATTTTTTTTAGCACCATTAAATCAGAGCATCTGACTAACTACAAATCCCTGGTCTGAAGGTGGTGTGGTTCTAATTCTAGATTTCATGGCACTTTTTTTTGCTCTCAAATAGAGTGGCCAAGGACCCAGCACCAAGCACAGAACACCAGTTCAAGCAACTCAGTTCATCCCAGAGTTCAATCAAGAGCAACTCTCATGGAGAAACACAACATAAACTCTCAATCACTGACACAGGGAATAACATGGAGACAAAAAGGCAGCTTGGACCAGCCAGGTGCAGCTGCCTCGATGGAAACAGGGAGGAGCAACAGGGAAAACACTGGGCTTTTTCTGGGCAACATACCTTAATGAGCATTGCTTTGAACATAGAGCTGATACAGTCCTAAAATAGGCTATGCTCCATATTTTAATAGAGACAGTGCAATTTCATCTACCCTAATAAATGAAAAAGGGTGCTCAGTGTTAGGGAAAGCAATCCAGAAGCTGGGAGAAAGCTAAGAGGTGTGGTTTGCTTGTGCACGTACAGCCTCACAGTTAAGACATCTGGTTTCATTGGTTAGTGTTCCTTGGAAGATTTCATGGACCCACGTCAGATCGGGCTTGTCTCCTTCTTCACTCTCAATGCTGCCGTTCTGGAGCTTCCCATTCTGCTTCTCCTGCTTCTTCTCCTCCTGGAGTAAGTCAGCAATAGTGTTCAGTAGGTAGTTCAGGAATTCGTGTGCATCCTGCTGCATGTAATTATCAAATAATTCTGCAAAGGAACAGAGGGAGGACAATGAACAGCTCCACACAATTCCCAACACCAGGTCACTGTGGTTTTTTCCCTGCCCTCCTCTCCCCTGTCACACAGCTCTGGTGGCACTGGTGAGTTTGGGAAGAATCACACTGTTTTCTCAGTGATTATCCTCAGGCTGCAACAAACAGCTGAGAAACACCACGAAGGAAACTTAGTTCGGGCATTTCTCAGAACTGAAGAAAATCATGATTGGTTTGGGGGGTTTTGTAGGGTTTTTTTCTTTTCTTTGGAGAGGGAGAGAAATAAAGAAATTCATGTGTTGCCTTGGGCCACTAGTTCATTAAGTCCAGCATCAAGGAGCAAAAATCCCCTACTGGAAGTTTGTTATCTTTTCAAGTTCAAGCAGAGAGGATAAATTAACAGCCAGAGCTTCTCCTCACCAAACAGCCCTGGGAAATAACCACTGGGTCTGACCCTAAGGAATTTATCCTACCACAAATGCAAGAGACCAGCTGTGAGTGGCTGGGTCTCCTCTGAGAGTTCCTGGCAGCCTGGAGCAATGACCTGGAGTGTGCTGACTTGTTCCTCTGAGGAACACGATGCCAGCGTGGAATATCTGGACATGAGCAAGTCCAGAAACACAGACACTGACGTAAGGACAAGCTCACAGGACAAGCACAGAGGTGCTGAACTTCACACCACAAAAACCTTCAAGAAACCTGTTAAAACCTCACCATTTATACTCCAAAAGAAACCTGAATTTAACACTTCCCACGCTTAAAAAACGCATTAAAAAAAACCCCCAATCTCTTCATTTACCATTTTCTTTCCTCAAACGGGAAATAAATTTCTTGGGTGGGATGACTCCCACCTTCTTCTTCTGCGTGGCAATACTGTTGAAGAGATCAGAGAGGCAGGTCAGGAGGCTTTCCTTCTTTCGAGGCTGCACCTTGTATGCCAAAACTTTTTCCCGAAACGGCCGACAAAAATAAAGCGCCTGTAAGACCGAGTTGCAGTAGCAGGTATTGCCGAACTGGTCAAAAAACAGAACACAAGGAAAAACAAAGGGGTTGGTTTGGATCAAAGCTGGCAAAAAGGAACGACAGCAAGAGGTTGTTCATTAAGAATGTCATATAATGAGATTGGAGAAAGCTGGAAGAGATCATTTGCTGGGGAATGCTGGTGGGAATGGGGGGAAAGGCTGAGCCTTGGCACAGCGAGGGAAGGGAGAGGGGGCAACAGGCACAGGGTACTGGGAATATATGGGAAAAGTAATTAAGGGCTCATCACAGAATCAAAATTTCAGGAGATACAGCACTACTCATCCTGAGAGGGGAGAGGTACCAAGGACACTAAACAAATAAATAAATAAAATATATATATATAAAAAACCCAGAATATTTTGAGTTGGAAGGGACCCTCAAGGATCACTGAGTCCAACTCTTATGTGAACAGCCCACCCAGGGATCAAACCCTCGGCATGATCAGCACTGCTCTGACCAACAGAGCTGATCCCACTGGCAAAACATATTCTAAATTAATAATAAAATCAATATTTCCTGCTCCTAATGGAGTGTTTTGAGCAGCACATGATGCAGGGCAATGCACAGAGCAGCTGGTTTGCATGTGGCCTGTCTGAAGGCAGTGGCAGGGCAGAGATAAAGCCTTGC
The DNA here is from genome assembly GCA_013397815.1 of Aleadryas rufinucha. Lineage (NCBI taxonomy): Eukaryota > Metazoa > Chordata > Aves > Passeriformes > Aleadryas > Aleadryas rufinucha. The sequence continues at coordinate 14,172 of VZTH01006372.1, read as the reverse complement.
AGAGGCAGCTCCCCATGGCTGAGCAAGGAGGGACACCAGGATATCAGCTTATCACCCTCAACACCACACCACAGGTTCAGAGCTGCTGCTCTGCAATTTATTGTGCTGCTGCTTCAAAAAAGGGAAACAAATTCTGGGTTTGCCAGCCCCCAGACATTGTGGTATCGAGGTTCTGCACCCCAAGAGCAACGTGTTTTAAATAAACCAAAAAAGCATAAAAATCTGCCTAGGGAACAGAGACTTTTTAAAGTGGTGCTCAGAGACAGGGCCACTGCTCACCCAAATTTGGTGTGATTACTGCAGCAGAACGGTTTCAAGCTAATAATCACTTTGACTGAAACAGCAAATGAACAGCTGAATTCATACAGCTCAAAAGGCCACAGATTATAGCTACAGTAACATTGATTTATACCATATGCAAACAACAGGGAACAACAGTTAAAACTCATTGACACGAGGAAAATAAATATGGAAGCTAAACAAACACAGGAATTAGGAGAGAGAATCACTCACATGCTTGTTAGTGACCTAGAAAAACAAAGAAGCATCATGCTAAATAAATCTGCACACAACACAAAATAGGCATCCTAAGTTTGAAGGATTATTTGAAGATTGGAGCTTCTTAAAATGAGGACTGAGGTGAAATCCTGCAATGACACCATTGTTCCATCCCTCTTCTGATACAGTACATATAAATTATTTTAACTGGCTGTTCCCTTCTCCCACATATCCTGCAGTGGCTTTAGACACAGATTAAGAGTCAGGTTGCTTTAGCTCACTGATCTAAAATTAAATAACTATTCAACCCCAAGTTTTGGCCTGCATTGCCCACGACTTCAACACCTGATGCTGTTTGCAGTGCAACCACACATTTAACAGCACTGATGCTGAAGCCATGAAATCACCCTCTTTAAAACGCCCCAATTAATTCCAAATCATGAAAGAACCAGAAATAATTTCGGAAAAAGCTCAGCAGAACAACGGCGTGAAAACAGCCGCCCTCGAGAAACCGGCTGCAAGAAATGAAGCACAACAGCATTAGTCATATTTTATCCTTCAAAACAGAGAATGGATGTGGTTCTACTAATTCTGGTTATTTTTAGGATGCTGTTTTTCCTCCTCACACCATTCAGTGCTCTGCTATTTCTGTTACCATTGGAGATGCCTTCCATTTTTGCCATGATGGTGCAAACCTCAGCAGCTTTGGAATGGCCATCGACGCCCTACTTAAGGAACAGAATTCTGTGTGTTTGGATAGCTGGGGGTGTGAAATATAAACTGCTAGAAACACACACAAAGCCCATTAATTGGGTCTCTAATGAGCTCAATAAATACCACTTAGTTGGCCTTACTTGGTGTGTGAAGAGATGGAGCATCTCCCAGCTTTCAACGCGACCGTGATGACCAGCACAGAGAAATAATTCTGTTTCTAGGGAGTTATGCCAAAATTGCATTTTCCCATCATAAATAGGATGCCACAGAACCACTGATTCTCTGAACTAACTCAGGATCAACATTCTCTCTGCACAGTTCATGCAGGCAGACAGCTCTGCTGCCCCACAGCTCCAGCCCAGAGCCACACAAACCTACAGATGCAGCTTTTTGGAGGGTCCATGGCTACACCAGGCTGCCAAAAAGGAGTATTACTACACGAAGGAATTATCCATCCAGTCCATGTCATTCATCTCCTGCATACAAACTTCCACTCCTCCCACGAGAGGGGTGTTTTTAGACAAGTAACACATTTTCATTTTAAAACCTCCCCCGCACTGCAGCATCGGTGTAAAACCTTCTCTGGAACAGCACATGAACAATGGACACACTTTATTAAGCTCCCACTCTCCAGATGAATATTAAAATCTTAGAATTAGAAATGTACCAGAGTAGGAAGGGTTCTCTCACAGACTTTACAAGAAATACTCTTATTTTTTCTGTGTTTCAGATGAAGTTATAGCTCGGTTAATAACCACACTGCAGGATGTGGTGTCTGTGCTCAGTCCCACTCCAAGTGAGAAGTGCTCATTTCTCAGAGAATCCTGTTAAGCTCCAAATTAGGATATGAATTAAAACCCAGCGTTTCAAGCATAGAAAAGTCACTTACATTGACCAAGCCAAAATAATGCTCATTCACAGGGAACTGCTCAGGACCAATCTCTTTCTCCAAAGCAGAGGCATTGGCGCCCTACAAAAAAACAATGGTTATGTTAGAGAAAATACAAATTCCCTAAAAAACCCCAAAGATTAGGAAATAATTTACTTCCATTGAAAATCAGCACCTTGTGTTCGCTATGTTCTTCAGAATTAAATGAATATGATGCTTTATTATCATAAATGTACCAAGGTTTCATTTAAAATCTCAACTCCATCAGCCAGGATTAGAGTTACCTGATCTAACAGAAGGGTTTTCTGCATTGGAGTTTATTTGAGAATTCACACAATCAACTGCTCTCACTTAAAGCACCAGGTCAGCCACAGCGACCTAGAAACAGCAACTTAATTTAGTCAAGAATGAGCTGTAAAAATAAATTTATCCTGTGTTTTTCTACCTTTATTTTGCAAAATGCTATGGACAAGCGAAGTGTGATCACAAACCCCCAAAAGAATGGAAATAAGAGTTTTATCAAGGTCTCAGATCACCTCAAAGTGCTTTGGCTTTGCTACCTTGAATTTCAGGGTGATGTATTAAGCTCACAGTGCATTTTGACACGTCCTTGAGTTTCCAGCAGCACAATGAGGATGGAATTTGCTGGTTTAGGTACAACTGAAAACCACCACATACAGCAACAACTGAAGCATTCCAGTGTTTTATTTTGAATTTTAACTTGGTCCACTTTCTATTCAAAGTGGTTTATGCATCTCTTTCTGTTTTCAAACCACCAATACCTCACGGATGGGAATACCTTGGGGTTTGGTGCCTTTCCTCACTCCTCTCCATCCTGTTCTTTAATGTTTCTTGCTGATGCTCCAACAATCTTGAGCTCACTTGATGCAGAATCCAAACATTTTGGATTCCAAAATCTGTTTTAAATATCTAAGTCACCCTAACCTCATCCAAGCAGAAATCCTTCTGCACAGGTGAGCCACCTTCAGACACCTCAGAAAAGCATCAAACCAAAAATTACAGTCCAGCAAAACTCCATTCATTCATTCCCCTGAAGCTACCAATGCTTTTTAATCTCTGAGCAAACATTTTAATCATCTCCCTATTAATACAAACCACAAGTAGAGACTGTAAGGACACTTCCATCCACATTGTCTTTAACAGAGAAATAGCTCAACATTTTCTAAAAAACCAGGAGAGAAACCAAGGAATAATCTGGTTTAACAGCTGTAGCTGGATGTCCCCCATCAGATTTACAGTGAGTTACATTTCTCAAACCAGATAAAACGAGGCAGGCTCAGAACTGGGTACTACAAACCCCACAAAACACTCCCAGGGTGCTGACAGATTTACAAGCAGAGCTCTGCTCAAGCAGCAATCACACACAACATTTTTGAGGCATCAGTGCCAGTTCAAGCAGCTCCTTTCATTTGTTTCCCTGCAGCCATTCCCTGCTTCCAAGGAGCTCTTTTTCCCTTCACCATCTCCCCCCCAAAAAAATCCCAAATCAAACCTAAATAAAAGGAGAAATAAAAGGTTTTTCCATCTGCCACAGCTCACAGGAATATTTGCTCAAGAGAAACAATCCATACTTCAGCATTTTGGAAACATAAAAGTCACAATCTTATCTAGAATTAAAAATCTCACTGAAGTGGCAAGTGTCCATAACATGAAAATTATAATTTGGGGAATTAAGAAATGCATCTCTTTGGGGTGCAACAGCACAAGTGTTCTGCATCTTGTGGTAGTTTGAACATCTAAAAGCATAAGAAAATCAATATGGTTTTGCTCAACTGTGTCACATATTGTGGGAGCAACAAGAAATGCCATGAAATAAATCCCTCATCCACAGCAGTTGAGTTTGCTTGGCACAGAACAGCTAAGGAAACACTAAAAACCAAAATACAGCTCAATAGAAAGATGAATGCAGGAGATGAGAACTGAATTCTCACTGCTAGTGCAAGGCAAAGAAATACAAGTTTGAACAACCCCAGAAGTACATCCTTGAGTTCTACGAGGTCCAAGGAAATGCTCTCAAGAACTGTTCTGCTGCTGTGCTTCAGCACCATCAAACCCAGCTCTGTGAGCAGGAATAAACGCAGATTTACACAACACTAATTACCCAAGGAGGAAAACTTCCCCCTAATTTAACTACGTGGTAATAGTGATTTACTTCCATCATGAGATGGGAATTCAGCGCTTTCCTACCAGTGGGGGAGGTGACAACGGAAGTTTCAGCACTCACAAGGGTTTTCAGTTTTCTGGAAATTCCTGGGATTTCAAGTGTTGTCTCAGAGCTCCCCTTTAGTGCTCACACCCCCACTCACAGAACTGGCTGTGCTTCCTCAGTTCTGGAATATCAGTCAAACAGGAAAACGAAAAACTGCCTGGCCCATCTCAACTATCACCACCTCAGCAGGGATACACACAGCTAAAAACGGCCAAGAAACCCCCAAAAAACCAACAATAAAATATTTCCTGCCATAGCTGGAGGTGTTTTACTTTATGCATATCAGCTAATTAAAAGAAGGGTTTATCCAAGGACCTTTGTGCTCACTAAAAAAACAAAGAACATCCTTAAAAAAATCAAATATACCAAATATTAAAGTATCAAACAACAGCACAGGGAATGGTTAATATTCGAGTTTTCCTCACTTTTTCATACCAACACAGTGAGGGACATCACACCAAAATCTTGATTTAAAAATTTAAGGAAAGACTGGATGTGGCACTCAGTGCTCTGGGCTGGTGACAAGGTGGGGGTTATCAGCTTGGATCCCATGATCCTGGGAGTCTTTTCCAACCTAAATGATTCTGGGATTCTATTCCATGCTCAGCTCTGGATGAGATACAGAAAAAATAGGATTGGGGTAAACGAATATTTACCCAAAGAACACCCAAGGTAAGTTTTGTTGAATTTTTTAAAGCAAAAAAGGGATGTGAAAAGAGCAGTTTCAAACCCCCTGACCTGAGGGAGCTGTCTAACCAAGCTGTACCGAGGCAGTGATCCCACAGTATTCCTGAAATTTTAACGGAATAACCCATCAAAACCAGATGAGAGATCTATCAACTCTTCCAGCTTGTAAGCTCTGAGTGATTTTTGCTCAGCAGAGAAGTCTTAAAGATTTATTTCCAGTTCAATGCACCAAACAAGTGGAAAAAATAGTAGCAGACTTCTGTTTCTTAGCCAGTGGTAACTCACTGCAGCACCGAAAGGAGATCACAGAGAAGGATAATTAGGCACTATTGGCTCTTTTTAGCAAAAAAAAATTCCTATTCCTGCACAGAAAATGAGTATTTTGCATAACCTAGATGGAACTGATTTCAGAAACTGGAAATGCATCAACTTTCCAGGGGCTTCAATACTTGATGACCTTAAACCTAATTGGATTTGTAATTATTCTTACAGACAAAAGGCCCATAGGTTGCATTCACTTATCTGACAGGAATCAGAGAAGAGGAAGAAGAGTGCTCAGTTTGCTCTATATTATACTTAATTAGCTTTGTGGTAGAAATTAGAATAATTGAGCTGAAGAGTTTTTGTGAAGCTGTGGATGAACAAAAGCTGGGAGAGATTAAAAACAACCACACAGCTCAGAAAGAGAGCTGCTGTCAGCTGAGAATTCCACATTTCCAGCGTCCTCGTGGTTCCTGCTTCAAGTTACAACCTTTTCCCTTTCCACCAATGTGAGTTTTACTGAGTTCCAGTGAAATCCTGACCCACCACAAACCTTGGCTGAGAATCAGTGGAGTGTTATTACAGACTACCCAATTTTTTACCCTGAACTAACACTTCCCCACTCGGATGGAATTCACATTTCCATTCCCAAAAATCTGCTTTCTGGAGGGAACTCTGCACATGTGGGGAGGGAGAAGGAAAAGTGTGAGGAGACCTTCTGAGCATGGAGCAGCTGCTGCTGCAGCTCCTGGAAAAAAAAAAAAGGAGCAAAATTAGCACAGCTCTGGGTCAGGATCCTCAGTGTTACTCTGAGCTCTTGTCAAAATAATCAGGTCAGCAAACAGTGAGCACAGGGGCACTGCAGCTGGAAAATGAAGGAAAACCCCTCATTTTCCAGCTCCACAAAGCAGGGAAAGAGTCACGAGTGGGGAGATGCCACTGCCCTGAGAGTTCATGGCATTGACCCCTGACAAGTGCTGAGAGGCTCTAATTACACAGAATTTCCCAGTGGGTTTAGAACCATCCCATAACCATCACTAGGCTCAAAAGAATGACAAAAAAACCTCAAGATTTCTTTGTGGCATTGACAGACACAGAAATTTAGAAACACTTGTCAAATAAATGTTTCATGAGGTTTTAACTGATTTTTTTTTTTAACAGGGATGAAGCAGCTGCTTCAAGTACAAGGGAATTAACTACAGTGGTGAAGTCCTCATCTTTTCAAAAATACAACTATAAACTTAGAGTTTGGTCTTTTTTCAGTTCTGATCCTGCCAAAATCTACAAAGAGTCAATTTTATTTTTTTGTTTAAGTTTGCTGTGCTTATTTTGGGGCACTCCACCACTTTAGATGGAGTTAGTTAGTTTAGATATATAGAGATATATAGATAGATAGATAGATAGATAGATAGATAGATATACACACCCCAACAGATGCTCCATTTACAGTTCATTTGTGGACAGTACCAGATTGTCAGAAGAGAATTCTTAAAATCTGGATGTGTCTCCCAAAATTTCAGAGGAATTTCCACCTGTTCATTGTATCCTGTTGCAACTGGAGTTCCCCACGCTTGCCTACACCCTTCAGCTGCTTTAGGCCTGTCTAAAACACACCCAAGACTAATTAATTCCATCAGCTCACTTTTAACAACCAGTTCATTTAAAGCCCTCTCCACACACCCCATGAAAATGGGAAGATTCAGCCTTTCTATAAGGATAATTACTGGGTTTTTTTAGCTCATTACAAATATTAATTTCCACAGTACCTGATTTTTATGCGATTCTCTCTTTGCAATGAATTTCATTCAGATCAAGTGAAGGAATTAAAGCCTCGTAACTCAGGGTATCTGTAACCCTTCACTGCAGCTGGATGCACACCCAGAAGCTGTGCAGGATCATTGGAGAGATGAAATAAAACCCCTGAGGATATTCTGGCTTGGACTCCTCAGCATCCCAACTCCTGCACTGGAACCAGCTCTTTCCCACTGAGCACCTGCCTGCAAAAGCCATTTCCCTTAAAGAAAGGCAAAAAAAGGGAAAATACCTAAAGGATTTCAGTGTCCAGAACATGCCTGGTGCACAAGCCTTGCTCTCTAATTACTCATTTGACTGTTCCCTTTTAACAAATGAGAGTAGGAGAAGATTTAGCCTTTTTAAAAAGCTGGGCAGCAGCTTTCAGGTTGTGCAGGAAAGGCTCCAAGGGACACCATCGTGCAGCACTCCAGATTACAGGAGCTGCTTAAACCCACTGCTGAGGAGTTGTTTTGAGAGTGAATAAACAAATCAAAACAAAAAGGGAAAAAAAATAATAACTAGGCCAAGCCAGAGCTACTTAAAACCTTTCAGGACAGAAATCTGCATGAGCTGATGCAGAAGTCTGCCTGCACTTGCTGTATTTGCTGAGATAATAGCTCCAGCTCCAGGACTATTAAAATCACCCTGGGGGGAAGTGGAAATGGAGCAGGTTGGGGTTGTATTGCTGCAAGTTTACAGAACACACTGCCACGGTTCTCTAAACACAGATTAGATGTTGCTTCCCCCATCCTTTAAAACTCCTCGGCTGTGGAGCACTGAAGTCAGATAAAAAGAGTTGTCAGCTTCGGGTTTGAAAGGATCCCTTTTCATGTACCCAGGAAGGCTGGCGTTCCAGGCATAACAAATTACTGTAAATTGAGCCTTGGATTGCAGCACTTTGCCTGCATAAACACTCCAGACAAACTGATAATCCTGAAAGGAGCAGGTAGAGCAGTGTCACAGACTTCCCGAGGCTCCACGCTTCCAAATGCCACGGAACCTTCCTCCTGGAAAGGCTGTGCCCATTTCCAGGAGGGAGGAAAGCTCACAGAGCACCCTGACTGCTGCCATGTCACCCAGAGAAACTCCAAAGGTCTGGATTTCAAAAGAAATCTACTCCTATGAAGCCTTAATTGGAGTGGTTTTAAATAAATGAATGCAGGGTGCTGTGTAAACTCTTCCAAGCACATGTTTATTCCATGAGGAGCTGGTCCTGCAAGGTCCACAGGATGCACAGCTCCCAAAGGCAAAGCAGGGCACTCACACTTGGGAAACCCTCTCGTTTCGTGCTCTTCAATGACACAGCAAAGCTGGGCTCCAGTGAAAAGAGCACGTGGAAAGGATGGGGGAGAAAGGGCAGGAAAAGCACAACCACAGCTTAGCAGTGACCTTTGTCAGCAGCTCATTCCCCTCCTCAGCCACTGCCTCTCACAGCATCACTGCTCCCAGTTCATCCCAGTTCATCCCAGCCTCCTCAATCACCACTGCTCCCAGTTCATCCCAGCCTCCTCAATCACCACTGCTCCCAGTTCATCCCAATTCATCCCAGCCTCTTCAGCCACTGCCTCCTACATCATCACTGCTCCCAGTTCATCCCAGCCTCTTCAGCCACTGCCTCTCACATCACCACCATTCCCAGTTCATCCCAGTTCATCCCAGCCTCCTCAATCACCACTGTTCCCAGTTCATCCCAGCCTCCTCAGCCACTGCCTCTAACATCACCACTGTTCCCAGTTCATCCCAGCCTCCTCAGCCACNACATCATCACTGCTCCCAGTTCATCCCAGCCTCTTCAGCCACTGCCTCTCACATCACCACCATTCCCAGTTCATCCCAGTTCATCCCAGCCTCCTCAATCACCACTGTTCCCAGTTCATCCCAGCCTCCTCAGCCACTGCCTCTAACATCACCACTGTTCCCAGTTCATCCCAGCCTCCTCAGCCACTGCCCCCCACATCATCACTGCTCCCAGTTCATCCCAGCCTCTTCAGCCACTGCCTCTCACATCACCACCATTCCCAGTTCATCCCAGTTCATCCCAGCCTCCTCAATCACCACTGTTCCCAGTTCATCCCAGCCTCCTCAGCCACTGCCTCTAACATCACCACTGTTCCCAGTTCATCCCAGCCTCCTCAGCCACTGCCCCCCACATCATCACTGCTCCCAGTTCATCCCAGCCTCTTCAGCCACTGCCTCTCCCACCACCACCGTTCCCAGTTCATCCACCTGATTCCTCCACCCACAAGACCTCTCCTGCCCTTGGCCTTCTCCCAGTGACCCAGTAACACACATAGGAGTGGGTGCTCTGCCAGCACAGCTCTCAGGGATTCTGCAGCTCTCTAAAAGAACAAACACAAACAGATCCCAGCTGTGCAAGGCCCAGTGTTTACCAGCATTGTTCTTTTGTGAGAGATTTTCTCAGGAGCCTCACACATCAAACAGAGCAGGGACAATGCTGTGCAAAGTGAGGAAGTGGATGCTGAGGGAAGGCAAAGCCAAACACTACGGGTTTATAAATAGGTTTCTATTTCATTTATAAATAGGTTGTAACTTCAGACATTACACAGAGCAGTAAAATTCAGCTGTGGGGCCAATCAATGGGTCTGAATGGGGAAATACATTCACAGCTCAGAGCTGGAGAGGTTAAGTGGATAAATCATGAAATAGTTTAGGTTGGAAGGGACCTTAGAGCTCATCCAGTGCCACCCCTGCCATGGGCAGGGACACCTTCCACTGTCCCAGGCTGCTCCAAGCCCTGTCCAACCTGACCTTGGACACTTCCAGGGATCCAGGGGCAGCCACAGCTTCTCTGGGCACCCTGTGTGAGTGCTTTACCACCCTCAATGGAAAAAATTCCTTCCTTTCTAGCCTAAATCAACCCACTTTTAGTTTAAAACCATTCCCTCTTGTCCTTTCATAACAGAGTTTATCCCCATCTGTTTTATAAGCCTGCTTGAAGTACCCACTATAAAAGGAGCTGAAGATATAAAATACAACACAGAAACAAACCATAATGATCTACAGTGCTGCCCTTTATTCTGGCAGCAAGTGTAGGAATCCCCCAAACTGACATCTGCTGCAGCAAGCACTGAAAGCCATTTCTTTTTCAATAGCACCAAGACAGTGAGTGATGTGCATGTAAACACAGCTGAATCCAAGGCAATAAAAGCATTTACTCTAAATCCTGATTAAAGAACAGAACAAGAGAGATTCAGTCACACAGAGCACCCCTTGAACAAGCCACACTCTGGTTTTTTAGCACCTTTCCCCAGGTATTCACAGTTCAGTTTTAAATTGGAGCAGCTCTGAAGTCCTCTAATATAATCAGTGTCTACTTGGAACAACTGAACCATGTAGTACCCAGTTTCCTCAACCCCATGGCACAACACAGCTGGGATCTCTCATGAGCTCCCATTTTCCTGAGGACAATTAAAGCACGAAATTTTAAAAGTTTATAGACAATCCAAGCAGACACCAGAAGAGCAGGAAAGCTCATTTATGTGTTCAGGACTCCTGTAAAATCCTACAGCTCGTTCCAAGGGAAGCTGTGGGGTCCAGCTGAACTGCAGCCTGGCTTTGCTTCCAGCCCCAAACTGTCAGAAGCCCCAAATCTGGAGCATGCAGCAATGAACACCCATCACATGGAACCAGAGTACAAACAACACGTGGGAAAACCTTGAAGTGACCTCCTCCCTCTTTTCCACAGGGTTATGTATTTCTTTCTCCCCCTAAAACAATTATTCTCAGGCTGAGTTTTAAGTGTAAAGATGAATATTTTGCTCCTTCAGCTTAACAAGTCAGTCAAGAAGCAGAGAGAGACAGAAATGTGCTTAGCCAGCTCTACTTCTACCCTCCCTTCTTTGAGTGATAAAAAGAAATGCTATAAATGTTCATTCTCTGATAAAGCTAAACCAAAGTCCTACAGCTCCAGGTGACAGCAGTGAGGTGACATTACACACCAGGGGCACCACAGCCCTGCTGGAGCTGCCCAGTGTAAATTATTCAGGTGGCAAATGGAAATGTGGGACTTACAAAGGCTGCAGGCACCTCCCCTCCAGCACTGAAGTCAATAATTACACCCTGATTCAGAGTCTGGAAGGCCACCCCCAATTTGTACCCTGGATTGGAGTTCTTCAGGTGTGTCCTACTGGTTTAACCAACAATTAGAGGTGAATCTAGAGGAAGTGGCCCTAATTGCCTACAAGAAACAACATTCTGCTCACAGCTTACTCCAGACTTCTCACAAGCTGCCAGACAGGAAAAGCCCAGCCCTGTGCTTGGCACCTTGCTCCATTCACAAGTTCTGGTCTCCTTCTCCAAAAGTTCTGTCAATTCAACAAGACCCCCAAGTTCTGACTCGAAAAGTCAGTTCCACAACTGTCTCAGAGCACAGAAAACACACCCTGGGTCGGAGGATGCAGTCAGATCCATGGAATTCAGCCCTCCTCACTCTCTCCCCTCAGCCAAGAGAGGATTCCCACCTGCCCCAGAACCACAGATTCCCCTTTAACCACTGCTGAAGCAGCAAGTGCAGATTTTTTATGCCAAATGCCTCAGCAGTGCTCTCTGTTCCCATCTCTGTTTCCACTTCCCTCAATCCTGCAGCTGCTTGCAAACAGAAGGAAAAACTCCCAGAGGTCAAGGTAAGGGCTGGGACACAAAGCTGGTGGCGGAGAAGCAGAGTTGGGTCAGTGGCTCCTGGCCATGGATGTGTTTTCCACGTGGTGCCAGCAGCCTCCCCAAGCAATGAATCACATCCCAGTGAAGCCCTGCTCCCCTCCCAGATCCCAATCCCTGCCAGGCTGGAGCTGCCACAGGAATGTTGTGAAATCCTAAAAGGGCCGGTGCTCACGCCAAGGAAATGACACCTCCCTGAGGCACAGCAGAGCTGACCCACACCGACTGAACCACGGGGAAGTTGTTTTAGGCAGGGGGAGGTGATTCGAGTTAAACCTCATTAATGAGGCTGCTAATGAGTTCAGGCTCTGAATTGAATTTTTAAAGAGATACTGGAGAGGAATGGAGTGTCTGAGAAGCAGAGTCAGGAACGCCAGTCCCTGTGATGCTGAGGGGTCTGACAATGTCACAAACCTGGGGTTCACTTCTCCAGCCTGGAGCACGGATGATGACTTGAAATGCTGGTAAAAATTGCATATTTTACTAAAAAAAGTATGTAAAGTCCTGTACAATCACTACAGATCAGCATAATCCTGAAGAAAACAGTTCCCAAAGGGACTTTGTTCATGTATTTCAATGTTTTTGTAAAGGAGGCTCAGGTTTTTCTTATTCCTTTAGACAAAGCAAACAGTATTTTTACTTGTTGGACATGCAAATAAACTGATCCAGTTTTAAAATACACCACCCAGACCTTAATTTCCAGGGCTGGTTGAAGGAAAAAATATTAATATTGACAGCAAATTTAGCCAAGATACACCTGCACCTAAACCACTGATGCTGACAGATGCCACAGCATTTGATTAAATGACTAATTAAGGAATTTGGAAGCCAATTTCATGCAATTATTGCACTGCCCTACAAATTTCTGCACAGAACTGAAACAGCAAATTCTCCTCTTGAAACATAGAGAGGAAAATCTGCTTTCCCAAAGATACAACATGGAAAAGTTCCTTGGAAAAGAACACCCAGAGTACTTCAGGAGGGGAGCTGGGAGGCAAAAAGCTCCTGCTCAGCCTCCATCCACCATCCCAACCAAAATCCAGGCAAGCACAGGGGCAAAAATGAATCCAGGGCTGGGGAGGTTTAGCCAGAGCCTCTGAGAACAAATCCCACTGGAATGTGCTCAGGTTTGGCTGCACAGTCACAGGGAAATGCACTGCCTTCCATGTGCCCTGAGCTGAGGCTCAGTCAGCTGATCTCAGGAATGCATCCAAAATATTCCATGGATGGAGTCAATCGCTTGCCTCTGGGGTGCAGAACTCCACGGCAAAGCCATGACTCACCTCTCACGGCCTTCATCTCACCTGTGTCTGGGATGGGCAGTTAAAAAATACAAATTATGTCCAAAAAAAAACCATTTGGTGAGATTAGGGAAGGATAAAGTCCTGGGAAATCTTCTCCCAAAGACTTTCAGTGAGGGATTTGAAAAGAAAAGATGAATGTCTCGTGTTAGGGGTGTTACTGTGGAACTGCAAACACCCAGTTTGTACTGGGTTCAGCTCAGCTGGGCCTGGAGTTAAACTGGGAGTCAGCTCCTGCGTGGAAAAGAAATAGGAAAATCCTGCTCCTTTCACACCCAGGTGAATTTCAGACCCGGTGAATTGGCGTGCAACAGTGGCTGCCAAGACTGCAGAAAAGAGATGGAAAACTGCCCTTGGAGCAAGGAAAACGTGGGAATGTGAAAACCAAACTGCTCAGAGTGGGCACCCCCAGCCTGATCCTCTGCTGGATGTGAGGAATTCCACCCCTCTCAGAGCTCAGACCGAGGGAACCCCTCGCAGAAGGTTCCCTGGATGCTGCTTTTGGTGTTTCACTGCAATATTTTCCTGTGAGTCAGCTGTGCTCCAGCGCCAGCCCAACCACTCGCTGGGCTCTATTTACACAGCAGAGTAACTTCATTAAAAATTCTGCATAATCATGCAATTAGCAGCCTGCCTCTTTCCCTGGCAGCAGCGACGATCCCTGCTCCACGCATCCACGTGGAACGACTGCGGAGCTTTGATAAACGAGTAGCACAACCTTTAAAACGAACTTAAGTAATCGCAACAACCGACTACGACCTGAGCAGAAGGACAATCAGCGCTCGGTAATTCCTTTTCTCTCCGAAAGGCAGCACCCACCTGCCCGAGAAACATTTCAGGGCACAGGCGGCAGCAGACACACCCACCGGCAGCGCCGAGTTCGCATTTCTGCGGAGCCTCCCGACACCTTTCCCACCGGGATTTCAGCCCCATTATCCCAAATCCCCGCGAGCCCCGGCGGGGCTGGCAGCGGCGCTCATCCCGGCCGCGGCTCCCCGCGCTCCTCTCGCCCTTCCCCGGCACGGCCGCTCCGCCCCGGCCCCCTCAGGCACCCGGTGCCGGCGGGGCCTCCCGCAGCCACGGCTCTGAACCGCTTGTGCTGCTCGCGCGGCGGGCGGGCC
>VZTH01006370.1:0-25758 GCA_013397815.1 Aleadryas rufinucha | reverse complement strand
GGGACCGCCGTGGGTTATCTGGTCTCATCTCCCTGCTCAAGCAGGGTCATCCCAGAGCACATGGCACAGGATTGTGTCCAGATGGTTCTAGGATATGTCCAGTGAGGGAAACTCCACACCACGCGTGGTCACTGCTCAGGAAAGAATTTCTTCCTTTTGTTCAGGTGGAACTTCCCGAGCATCAGCTTCTGCCCGTTGCCTCTTGTCCTATTGCTCAGCACCACCGAGCAGAGCCTGACTACATCTTCTTGGCATCCCCCAGTTTAGATATTTATACATTAATAAGGTCCCCTATCAGCCATCTCTTCTCGAGGCTAAACAGGCCCAAATCCCTCAGCGTTTGCTCATAAGAGAGATTCTCCAGTCCCCCAATCATCCTTGTTGCCCTCCCCTGGCCCCACTTCATGAGCTCCATGTCTCACTTGTACTGAGGAGCCCAGAACCAGGCACAGTAGTTGTGTCCAGTTGAGAAATGTTGTGGTGTAGTCAAATGACTGCGATACAAAGCATGTTGGGAAATTTATCAGCTTTTTGTATACAGTGAATGAAGAACATACATATGTTTTCATGTTAACCCTTCTGAAGGGAAGATAAATGAACCACAGACCTGTATGGCACGAGTGCCAGACAGATCACTAGGCAGGTTAAGAAGTGCATGGCTGTCCGTCTGGAGATGAAAACTTAAACCAGAGTTTTCAGATGCTGTTTACCTTGCCTGTAGTTGTAGGTGTGTCTAGGTAAAGTAAGGAAAGACTGAACTCTTTCTTTAAAAGTCTTGACAAAACTTGTTGAGGAAGTGAAAGTGAAAAACACATCTAGTGAGGTAATAAGTACAATTTATACATGTCTGCTCCATCTGATACATAAAATAATGTCTTTGGAAAGAGGGCAAGCTTTTACATTAAATAATTATTTTAAATGAAAATCAAAATTTTGGGTTTTGGAGCTGGGGTGCATATTGTTGATGAGATGGTTTTCATTGAAAGTATATGCATTAAGATGTTTCAATGTAATTTTCGGAAGCAGTCCAGTGTTGTTGTGTGTATTTCTTAACATTTGTTACATGTTAACAACATTTAGAAGGAAAAGGTTTGGTATATTCTTGGTTTTAAAATTCTATGACTTATAGCACAGGCTTTGACATTTTAAAATAGGAGGTCTAATTGTGCTTGCCACATTGTCTGCAAGGATTTTGACAAATTATTTAACTTGTAATTTCATTTATTTTTCTGTAGAATTAATATTTTCTATGTCAAGCCACATGCCCAAATGAAACCTGAATGAATAGTTAACATTCTCTGTTTTGAAATAATGTTGCTAACACTTTTGAAATTGTGAAGAATTGAGAAAACCAGGCAGACAGCAAAGGCTGAAGAGCTGCTTGGTCTTTATTTTGGGGTGGTTTTGTCTGGATTTTTTAGACCATGGTCTTATCACTGGATCACAGAATGGTTGGGGTTGGAAGGAACCTCTGGAACCATCTAGTCCAACCCCCTTGCTAAAGCAGGTTCACCCAGAGGAGGTTGCACAGGACCGTGTCCAGGCAGGTTTTGAGTATCTCCAGAGATGGAGACTCCACAGCTTCTCTGGGCAGCCTGTTCCAGTGCTCTGCCACTGGCACAGGAGAGAAGTTCTTCCTCTTGTTCAGGTGAAATAAGAGTTTTGCCAACCCATGTTTTGAAGGCTGAGAGAAAAAAGAAGAGAAAGATAAAAAAATAAAATGTGCCATTGAATTGATAGAACATAGCTATTTCAAAATACGTGAGGCAAAATTTGCTTTTGCTAAAATTGACATTATCGTTTTGTGTTTTAGAATCAGGTGCTGTTTTCACATTTGGGAAAAGCAAATTTGCAGAAGATATTCCTAGCAAGTTCTGGTTCAAAAATGACAAGCCCGTGCTTATATCATGTGGAGATGAACATACAGCTATTATTACAGGTCAGTATTGGAAATGAAGGATATGGAATCAGAATTCTTTATGTTGGAAGAGACCTTTAAGATCATCAGGTCCAACCATTAACCCAGCACTGCCAAGTCCACCACCAAGCCACGTCCCCAAGTGCCACATCTATACAGCTTTTAAACACCTCCAGGGGTGGTGACTCAGCCACTTCCCTGGGCATCCTGTTCCATGAAGAAGTATTTCCCAGTCTCCAGTCTAAACCTTCCCTGGCACAGCTTGAGGCTGTTTCCTTTCATCCTCTTGCTTGTTACCAGGGAGAAAAGGCCGCCCCCCACCTGGCTACAACCTCCTTTCAGGAAGTTGTAGAGTGATAAGATCTTCTCTGAGCCTCCTTTCCTCCCACAACTTCCCTCACAGGACTTGTGCTTCAGACCCTTCTGTGGACACATCCCAGCCCTTCAATGTCTTTCTTGTAGTGAAGCTGATCTATATGATAAAAGGTGATATATTTGGACACCTTTGAAAGTTAGGAATCTTATTTGCATCCTGAGGTAATACATTAATTGAGGATGGGGAGAGGAGAGAGGACTGTTCTATGGGAATTGTTGGATACCTTTGGAGTTAGTGTGAGGTCACTCAAGGTGTTCACAAGACGTGCCCAAGAATTGTCTGGAGGAAGTTTGTAATAACTGAGTGTATCACAAGATTTAAAGTAAGCATAACTTTGTTCAGGCTGAATGTTTCTCTTGAATCTGACAATGTTTAGTATATTAGATATATTGTATCATGGAAGTAACAGTATCTGCTGAACACTACAAGTTCACTAGAAATCTGCTTGAAACAAAAAGTACAATCATATCTCTTAAATGACAATTGGAATTACTGTTAACGGTCAGATGAAAATAAACCTTGAAAGAGCAACTCAATAAACTTCAGAAAATCCTACAAAAATCAGAAATAAATGGAAAAAGTGTTCAAAGAAAACTCCAGTGTAATAGAGGGAGCATTATTCATGTTTTTTTCTTTTCTTTGAAATGATGGAAACAGTACTCATTAAAGAATTTGTTCATTTTATTTTACATGGTAGGGACTACTCTTCTATGGATGAGCATGTGTGACGATTGTGTTTACAATCAGCTGCTGACAGATAATAAGACTTTGTTGTTGAAAAAAAATTATGTGTGTATTTTTTTAAATTGGACTGTAGTTATTCCTCATCAATATCCAATTGGTCTTTGCTTATTAAAGAATTTCATGAGGGTTTCTTGCAATGTTCACAAGCAACATTGAAGAAGCTGAATTTTCAGAAAGAACTAATCCAGGCATGATAAAAAAGACTATAGATTTCAAGGACTGCAGAACACCCTGAGGTGAAATTATACGATGAATTTTTCAAGCCTAACTTCACAGAAGATGAATTATACATTAATAGTTTGTTTTGAACAAAGCTTGACCCTTTTTCTTGGATTGAACCAGTAATATTAAATTACCTGTGGCATAAAATTAATCCAGATGTAACCTGGGGCACTGTGACATTTTCCTCTGGAATTTTCTTTTTACATATACTTTTATATGCCCATACCCAGCTGGAAATAACACAGGTATAGTTCTCTGTTTAAACCAGTCAATTTAAATTGCCTCCCAGCATGTGCCTGGGCCAGCACTGTTAAGCCTAGCCAGCAACAATCCCTTAATTCACCCATCACTGTAATAGTGACCACTTAGATAAAGCTTTTGAAGAAGTCAGCTTGAGTAGGTTTTCGTGCAGCAACATTTCTCTGCTATTTCCCCTTCTCTCCATTATTTTAGTATGTGCAGCTTGTTTCAAAAATGTCTCTGTAGTTTGCCTTAGCTGCTGTAGTGGGCAGGTACACCATCAGGGAAGCTTCTAGATGATCAGATCTCTATTTCCTCAGAGTGGAGAAGGAACTTCAGAAGCATGAGAAAGAGACTTCTTTGGTAGCAAAAGGTTTTCTGGGTCATTGTAAAGGCAAAAGTGAGGATAAAGTATGGATCAACAACAAGCAAAGGCAGAGAAACTGCAAGAATCGTACCAAAAAAAGTGAAGAAGGGAAAGAAAAAGCCTTTGTCGCTCATTGCTCTTCACACCTGTGCATGCCCATGTGCACGTCACATTTCTGCAGTTAGATGGAGATGGATGATACAGTGGAATTATGCCCTTGGTGAATGACCCTGAACTGCAGTAACACCTGGAATAAACGCTTCAGAAGTGCATGCTGATAATGAATTTACTGAGAAGGGTACAGACTTTGTGGGAAACCAGGAGCTTCTTCAGCTGAACTTGGCCTGGAAGAGATAAAAGACAAACATCACCGAGGAAGGAAAAGTGTCCCAAGCAGGTCTGTGTGAATGCATGCTTCATTTTGCTTTCAGTCTTTATTTGCAGGTCACAAAATTCTCCCCCCCTTTTTTTTCCACACCCTGAAAGAGGGAGTGGAACCTATGTTTGTAGGGAACAGTGGCAATATAAAGTAGATTAAAATATAGAAATATTTCAATTTTACACTTAACATGGCTCAATAATGATAAGTAAAACAATCACCCAAACTGATACAAATCATTCCTTAGTGCTGGATTTGGGCAGGAGAGACAGCTACATTTAGCACTGAATCTTGAGTGAATACTAATGAAGAAAATGGACAAGAACTAGTATTTAGCATTCAAACAAAATATTCAGAACCTTTCAAATACTTCTTTCATCTAATCCAGCATCAGTATCCCCATATGACTTTTATAAAGATAAGTGTAAAGTAAATATAAAACACTCTGTCCTTTGCCTTTCTAGGTCAAGAGTTAAGAGTCCAAAATTTTATTTACAAGCTGTGTCTGTATGTTGGAATAGAAGGGACCAGTGATAGTTACTTGCTGACTTTGAGTTGGCTTGCTGAGCTAGTTGAAGAAATGTTTCCTTCTCCAGGAAGGAAGTTTGGGATTGAAAATTGTGTTTCTTTATTCTTTTGCTGTCTATTATTGTCATAACCTTGATTAAAATATCCATGCAGGAGTTTTTTTAAGCAGTGATCTTCTTTAGGTCTTCAATGCAGTCATGAGCAGTATATATTCCAGTATCACTTGTAACACGTTTAATTATGGTTCTTGCCTCATTTCTGTGTTTTTTGGCCCAAGAATACTGGCAGTCCATTCCCTACATCTTCTGTAACTGCAGACTTTGGAAAGCAATTAATTCATCCTCATGGGAGCTGGTGTGAAGAAGTATGAATATGCCTACATTTAAGAATTGCCTTCCAATGCCTGTCTATTAAAATTTCTTTCCTACAAAGTTCCTAAAGCTAACAGCTGTCTTATTATTTGCCTTGATTAGAGTATCCTAGGCAGCTTAACCAACCACATTTAATCAAAGAGACTGATCCTGTTCATGAGGGGGAAAATGCTGATGAATGAAGACACCTTTTCTGAACTCAGTGCTCTGGAGAGAATTGAAGCTCCCAACACAAGAAGGCAGAAGGAAAGAAAGAAGTATCAGTTGTAAAAGTGGGAGTGAAAGGAGGTGCATATGGAACCACAAGAAGATAGTATACTTATAATTTCAGGTTTTGTAAGGCATTGAACATTCAACAAAGAGACCTTGGAATCTCTCCAGCTGTTTTGTCACCAGTTTTCTTCTATTCTTTCTGCTTATCAGCAGGTCATCAGAACATGGCATAGTATCTTTCGCATCAACTGCAAGGGGAGGATGAGAAAGATTAGTACACATTTGTGTTGATGTATATGAGCAAGAAACATACTGTGCTGGCTTTGTTTGTGTGATGCCAAATGTCCTAAGCATGACTGGTTTTGATGCTCAATAAAGTTTTTGAGAATATCATGACTTGCCTATCAAAACTGATGTCACTGCTATTTTCCTGGGATCTATTTGACTTGTCTATGAGCTTTAAATTAACTGTTAACATAGTTTATTCACTAAATAACTCAAATAAAAATAATAATAAAAGATAATCATGGTGCCTGGCATATGATACTCTGTACAAAATACTGCCTTTTATGTTTTATTCAGATACAGCTTCTTGGTAGGATCTTGTAGTAAATGCTCAAGATTTGGTCATCATCTCCCCATCTTATTTCTCCCCCACACTAATATAATTTAGAAAGCAAAGGGGGAATACATAAAACATGCCTTTAAACATAGATGATTAGAGTATTTGGCTGCCTGTTACGACAAAGCATATGGGATTTCAGCTGGTATTTCCCATCTGCCCCATGAATTCCTTTAAAAGCACTTCATGAACCAGAGGTGCACAGGACTGATGGGGTTCCCAGGAATCACAGTTGTGATAGCAGCTATTCATGAGAAGTGAGGTAGGAGACATTCTCTTGCTGAAGTGTCCCACAAAACCTCTGTTGCTAAACGTGGAAGTGTCTTGTGGCTTTCCTGGTAGCCCTGAATTGCTGTTAGTGAAACATCTGCTGGTGTACCTGCCAGTGAACACATACCTGGAAGAAATACTCCAGTTTTGCATCAGGATAAGGGTGGAGAGTTGTGTTGGAAGTATGTTTTCATCACCAAAACAGTCGGAGTAGACTTTTTCATTATATCCTGTTGTTTCCCTTCTGCCCAGAGTCATAATCTTACTCTTTTGGACCTGTCTTGTACCAGCTATTCCACCTGGCAGATGGCCACAATCTGCATGACGGCACCGAAGTGGAAGCAAAAAAGCCCAAGAGCAATTTGAGTTTATGAAATTTTGAAATTTGATCCTTGCCTATTTGTCTGCTGTTGGATTCAGCGCTTTTGTGTGATGGCTGGGATATCTCACTATGCAGTTATGAAAATAGTGCCTTTTACATGCAAAATTATATTGGATTTCTTGGCCAGCTTAGATTGAATCATGTCTCTTCCAAAACTTGATTTGCTGTATAGACTGAGAAATGTTGCTTCATTACAGGCATTTGTTTAGGTTCCTCTGTAGTACCTGTTAATTCTCATTGTCTGTCTGAATTAACTGCTTCCCAGGTTTTTTATTTTCTGTTATACTCCTAGAAAACCTGAAATAATAAAAGGCTGTCACTCAGTTGTAAAAGAATGTGAAAAAATTCCTCTCATCTATTAAGCTCCTTGACTTACAAAGCAATGCCTGAGAATTTAAAGACTGATATAAAACCCAGCAGATTATAGGATGAAAAGCATGACCTTGTTTGAATTTTGCATGGATAAAAGAGGATGTGCTTAAATTGAATTAGGGCAGCTTGGCATCATACTCCCACAGAAGTACTGCTGTCTTAGGAAAGCAGTTAGAAAGTGTTAAGCAAGGATACAAGGAAGCCATACAAATATAGGATAGATGTCATTTGCTGATAAAAATCCTTTCTGTTAAGCTGTGTTTGCTGTCAGGGACAGGTCTGCATGTGTTGGACATGATTGCATTATCAAAATTAGGATGGAGATATAAATGCTGCTAGTAGAACACTGTGAGCGTGAGCTTGACCTCAGTCTTTCTTGCCTTCCAGCTTTCTTGGAAAGACATAATATTGACACATAGCCCCACGTGCCAAGAATTGTAAAATCTAACTATTTGATTGGGATTTTAGATACTAGTTATTTTTAAGCATTGGTTCATTTTGTTTGTTTGTTTGTTTTTTAAACTGTGTGGTTATATTCAAGAAAATAAATTGATATTTTTATTAGAATAGGATTTTTTTTTGTTATATTTAAAACATTGCAATATTTTATTTCAAAGTCTCTGTAAATCACATTCAGAACCCTCACTGAGAACCTACAGCACTGAAGTTACAGACTTATTGTCTGTATTAATGCCATATTACTTTGGCATTATTATGTGGAATTATTGTTATGGATTGTGGTCGTGGTAATTGTAGATGATGAGGGTGACAAATTCTATGACCAAATTTCTGTTTAGGGTAACAACATTATGATGGAGTCTAATGCACAAAGCTCTGCAGACCTTCATCAAAAGTAAACAAAGTCCTTTTAACAGTTGTAAAAGGGTGGGGTTTGGGAGGGGATGGGGGTTTTTGTTTGTTGGTTTGGGGTTTTTTTGTGTTTTTTGGTTTGTTTTTTTTTTTTTTGGTTGTTTTTTTTTGACAAATCAGTCTCTCTTGTTTTGCAAGGATTTCTGTTGGAACAAGGGTCTTATTCTCCAGTGGGAGCCTTACAGCTTTGCAGGATGTGATACTTTAAAAAAAATGACATTAAATGAGTTCATTTTAAGGTGTTGTCAATAGTCAGTTTTGGCTGTCTAATTTTCATCCCAGATGACAAAATTTTCAGCTGTTCATGTACCACCCTCAGAAAAAGCACTGTTTTTTCAGGATTACAATAATTCATTGTTTGTAACGGTCAAACATGCAAGTCCAATGGCACATCATATGAATTTCTGAAAGGTGATTCTAGCATTGCTCCTGTTGAAGGTTTGTAACCTAATGTTTGCATTTAGGTTCACAAAACTCTCTGACTGCGTGGTGGATTTATGAATTCCATCTTTATATGCAGAATAACAAATTAATACAGTTGTGAAAATTTATCGGAAACTACTTTTGATAGAAATGAATATTTGTAAATCATTTTAAGAGAAGACATTTAGCAGTAAAAGACATATCCCACCCTAAATAATCAAATAAGCCAAATATTACAAATTTGTACTTGTATTTATCAAATAGTTGCATTATTCATTCATGTCTTTGGGGTGAAAGGTGTGGGTGTTCAGTTGGATGTGCTGTTATTTTATAAGGGGTCTATAAATACTGTGGTTTCTGAACTGCAGGGTCTGCCCAAGAGCACATCTTGTTTTCTGAAGAGCACTTCATCTGTGCTGTAATTAAAGATAAGGATGTTTCTTCTTCTGGCTGGAGATTTCTTACTTAAACAATGCAATTACTATTTTTGAACTGAAAAATCACAGGGATATTAATTATTGTTTACACTTATGTATTGAATTGCCTAAACTTAAACCTTACATTAAAAAAGAAGTAATAAGTTCATCGTGAGTGAATGACCATCTTGTCTTGAATGAGGTGTTCAAGCACTTGTACGGATTCTGTCTGTGATTTTTTTTCAGGGAAAGGTAAACTATACATGTTCGGCAGTAACGACTGGGGCCAGTTAGGACTAGGATCAAAGAGCACTGTCAGCAAACCAACATGTGTTAAAGGTTTGTGTGATTTTTCTTTTTTTTCTTCTTCCTGTTTTTTTCTTGTCTTTTTGAAAGGAGACCATTGCAAAAAGGTACTTCATAGGACGCGATTCCAAAGTAACTGCTTCTTTATTCATCACCTGTACACATTACTGCCCAAGATCATGAAGGTAGCTCAAAAGAATCCCTGACTGATTTTGCATTACTTCAGATTCTGAGTCCTTTTGCATCCAAAGATTACTTCAGATACATACAATCCTGTCATTTTTGAGGGCTCTGATTTTATGTAGTATTTGCCTTTTATGACAAACCACATCTTCATTTTTTACTGCAGACAATAATCAGATTTTTGGTCTCTGCATTGTCTATGTGTTAGAAACCAGAGTTCCAACAGCATGGTGTAACCTCTGTGTCACTATTGTCTTAGCAACTTTGTAAATGAAAAAAATCTATCAGAAACTTTTCACAAGTACTGCTACATTTTTAACAAGTATAAGAAATGCCCAAGGGGGCATAAATGTTAATATGTTTTTATGAGGCAGTAAAATAAATTCCTACGTGTTGGAAAACATGTTTTTATTGCACTGTGATCTTCTTGATCTTTCCTAGCTGTTTTTATCTTGTCAAACAAAGCTAAGTCAATACTTTTCCCTATCCCCTTATGTCAAGTCAGATCTATCCCATTAACACATTTCTTTTCACTGTTAAATGTTTATCTTCATTCTTTCTGCCAGCAGATCGATCCGTTAGCTTATTGTTAAAAACAAATTATCCTGCTTGTTCAAACTCTGTTCTTCCTGATTTAGTTTATTCTGCTGTCCTTTATTTGCTCCTGTCTCTATTTCACTTCAAAGGGAGAATGCAGCTACTCTCAGGTACACATCTGTCAGCCATGTGAGAGATTGATTCTTACCTTGGCTTAAGTGGATTGTGTTTCAAGTTTTGAGTTTACTGTCAAATTGCAATGCAGAATAAAAGACGAAGAGAAGGTGACAGCAATTCAAACCAGACCTGGCATCCACTGAAAAAAGTCACAAGGGGGTATCTTTTTTCTCTTGGCAGTAGGCAGCAGGAGGAATTCCTGGAGCTTTTCTCACTAGCATTTGGTTATCACTTGGCTTTGGGAATGGGGTTGCAAGGACGCATTTCAGTTTCTGCTTGGAGCCAAATGGTTGTGTCTGCATGTTTTCTGAGAAAATGTTTTCTGGGACTTGATTAGAGACTAATGAAATTGGTTATGAAAAATCACCTGCAACATTGTAAATATAGCATGTCTCATAAAATACAATTGATTAGCCTAAGTGGAAGGAAGGTTAGGGAGCACAGGCTTCTGAAGAACTGATTAAGATCATCTCTGAAGTTGGAAACAGAGTTTTGGGATATAAAGATTGTAGGAAGAAGCCACCATTGGAACTGTTATGGTTCCAGCCTGATGGTAGTGGTAGGTGCTGGATAGGAGAGGCAGAAACCTGAATTTGGACAATTTAAGTTTGTGTCTGTGTGATAGACCAGAGGCAGTTCATGCTTGAGTAGGCCGATTTATTTGGTGACTTGGTAGAAGGGACTTTAATCTGAACATTAATGAGGTGATGAAAGTTGATCTGGAAGGACTGGAAAAGGGTTTGTGAAAGGGATGATTGTTGTTGGCTTTGTTATGGAGTAGTGCAGTGGAAAAGCAATTAAAGATTTATTCTGTATAAATAATTCTGGTTTAGAGCATTGTATAGGGTACATGGACATGACTGAGAGAAGATAATTTGTTGACAATGAACAGTAACTGGAGCAAGGATGGAAAGTCAGGGAGACATTTTTCCTCTCTTTTCTGAAATGGAGTGCACTTGTCATAGGAGAAGAGCAACCTCTGTATTCTCTCTTTCCCACCAAAATAACTCCTGAGTCCTCTCACATGTATTCCCAGTCTTTCCAAGTGACCAGACTGCAGAGAAGTGCACCAATGGCATTCTCATTGGTGGTAACTCAGCTGAAATTGAGACAGGACGATACGTGCAAAGAAGTGTGGGCACTAGTCCAGGTAGGGCTGCCCTTTGCAATTGAGTTCAGTGATCAGGAAGAGATCAGAACACAGCAGAAAAGGGATGTGAGCACAACAAAGGGAGGTAGGGATGGTAAGACAAAGGAACAGTATGGTTTCAGAGATTTACAATAGTGGGAAAAGTCTAAGAGTGAAGTAACAATACTGCTGTTAATGAAAACTGAAGGCAGCTTAAATCATTAATTTTATCCTGCAACTTAATATATTCTTTGAGGCATATCCCATAAATGGTAAGTTCCAGGCATGGGATGAAGTAACCATCATCAAGTTAACTTGAGTGTTTTAAGTTTTTAAGGTTTGACCTATTTCCTTATCTTGGGGGAATACTTATTTGATAAATTATGTGCTAGATTCAAATGGGCAATGAAATATGGTAATAATTATGGCAATCAAATCTGGTAATAATTCTGTTGGTTAAAACATGAAAAGAAGAAATCAGAGCTCCCTCTAGAGCATAGAGCATTTTGTTGTTGAACCAGCTTTTAGCTTGTTTGTAACTTTCCCTCCTCTTTGGTTTTAATTCTTAGCTTTAAAACCAGAAAAACCAAAACTTGCTGTTTGTGGAAGAAATCACACTTTAGTTTACACAGGTATGTAACCTCTATTTCATACATATTCAAGATACGTTTCTTCCTTTGCTTTCATGCAAAATTACATTAGGAACCCTAGAAGTGTTGAGGAAGGAAAAGTAAATGAAAATGGGACTGCTAAAACTTAGGAGTTTGAAATCCAGTTCTTAGAATTCAGAATTTTTTAGAATTGTTTGGTTTATTCTGAGCCAATGCATTTATAAACAAATGTTAGATAGTAGTTTCCTAGGAATAGACATATGGAAAAATTTCTTGCTGGCATTTGAGGTGTGGTTAACAATTATGAATATTTCCTTTAAGCCCTGTAAAGATATATTGCTATTTTTATACGCATCTATTTTTATACACATCTGTACTCAAATTCACCTTAGACAAATAATCTTTATTAGCATGAAGTTATGTATTTGAAAAAATATAGTGGAACCAAATGTTTTCAAGTCTTCAGATTTTGTTGCATTTTTGGTTATATAACATAGTCTGCTATTACAATGGCAAGTTGCTTTATTAAGCTATAAATAAATAAACTGTAAATTTAAACTTAAAAATAAATTTGTAGAGACACAGTAAGCAGAGAATTTATGAAGGTTCTTGTCATGCTTCTATAATTTATGTAATGGAATAGCCATTTTTATGGTTGCAATCCTTTATCTTTCAGTAATGTTATAAAGAGGATTGTTTGATTATTAGGAGGTTTATATATGTGGAGATCCTGAGAACTGTAAATAAGCTTATTAGAATAAAACCAGAACATTTTAATAACAATTGAGCATGCAAGACTGCACAGGGTAAATATTAGTCACCTTTGGTGTACACACTGGCTAGATAATTTGTGGCCATTTATATAGCAAGGACCTTTTATAAATTATATGTCAGTTTACTTATCACATTTCTGTGTGGGTTTGTGGTAATAATAAGCTGTATCTGTTTCATCATAGATGAGCACTTTAGATGTGAAACATACTAAAATTAAAAATATAAATCTTGAAGTTCTCTAAAGTTGAAGATATCTGTCCTCAGCGTTAACGTCAAGATTCTTAAAAAAAAATACCTTGCTAATAAATTGGAAGTTATTTAAATATTAAAATAAGTTAAATATTTCTAATAAAAAACTAAGTAAAAATATATTTCATTCACAGTACTCAAAACTATCAAGTTATTCATTTCTTTAATTTATGTACTAATACAGCTTCAGTTTTTCTTGTGTGTGACATCATTCACCCTTTTCCTCCCACTTTATCTTGAAATATATATTATTTGTGGGAGGAGCTGCTTCTCACTGCCAGGGCCACTTGTAGTCATTTTCTCAGAACTCTTGCAGAATTTCCAATCATATTTTCTTTTAGATCAGTCTCCAGAATAGTGGGGAATGCCGTCTAAATACACGTAAGGCCTTTAGGAAGTTCTAAACCAACTGTGTGCAGGAAAACCTTGCTAGCTACAACAGAAACTGCTAGTTTCAGCTGGAGGGTATTTCAGGGCAATAGACCCTAATGTTTTTGTGATGTTTTTTCCATTGAAAATTAAATTACTTGCTCTGGTTTCTTCATTCTGTGTATCACATGTGCTTTTCTGTATGCAGAGAAAGGAAATGTCTATGCTGCTGGAGGTAACAGTGAAGGCCAGTTGGGATTAGGTGACACAGAGGAAAGGACCACATTTCATTTAATTAGTTTTTTCACCAACCAGCACAAGATCAAGCAACTATCAGCTGGATCATACACCTCAGCAGCAGTAACTGGTATGAGCAACTGCTAATAAAATCTGTTTATGTGTGTCCAGCCTGGTGTTCCAGAAGGACATTTATTCCAGCATTCTGTCTGCATATTTGGGTGCATTTTCTAACCTCATTGTCTTCTTTCCTTGGTAGCCAGGGTCACTTTTTGACAGCCAATTGCCTATTTTAACAGTCTGGTAAGGGGTATGTCTCATTAACTTCGTAGAGTTTTTGTGAAAGTTTGGTAGAAATCCTTGCAAAGGAGAAACAGTATGAATGCCCTCAAAAGGGAAAAAAATCTTCAGTTTATTTCCAGGGAAAGCAGCTACAAAACATGAATCCTATGAAAAGTAAGCATCTCTAATTCCACTTCTTACTGCAGCTGTTGTGGTCCATAGGTACAGGCTGCACCGCTGTGTCATTCCTTAATAATTCTGGGAGAGGCTGAGCCTCTCACCTATTTCTCAGGTGGCAAAATTATACCATCACAACATGCTGAAATCCACATTGTTACAATACTTCCAGTTGCTGGATAGGTGGTCTTTTATTACCCTATAATGCAATTTCTCAAGTCTTGCTATAAAGCAGTTTTCCTGTACATGTTTAGGGTGAGTAATTGAGGCTGTAATTTCAGACCTTGAGAGAGATGCTTGCCTGCTTGTTTGGTTTTTGGGTTTTTTATGCCAATTGTTGAAATTTTCTTGAGATTTTTAGGACAATTTTGCATTATTTTAGCTCCTAGCACCATCTCAGTAGCACTGTAGGTGGTACTTTTTATTCACAAGTTACTTCCCACCAATAAGATATATGCTTAGAGAAGACCTTATCTCTTCTAGAAGAATCTAGAGACTTTTCATGTTGTTCACTGGGGTTTTTTGTTTGTTTGTTTGTTTTGTTGGGTTTTTTTTACTGTTGTCATTGGTCTTTGTTTCAATAGAAGCTGGTCTTAATACAGCTGGGACATCTACTGTTGTAGTATAAGGGAAGCAAAATGAAGCTGGGCAATATAATCACCTGTGAGGAGAGCTGAAAGATAAGGCAGGAATAAGTGGGATGTCTGCCAAAGTCAGAACAGAGAATAAGTTTGGAAGGGCGAGAAAGGGGTGATTTGCACCTAGAAATGAGATGCCTTAAATTCGCTGGAATATTTTCATACTGACCTCTGGCAACTGAATTGTCTCACACACTTCCTCTTTCTGAAGGAATGTTTTTCACATAGTACTTTTTCTGTTGTTATTTACGGTCTAACATCAGTTGATGCATGTGTTCTGTATCACTTTTGAAAAGCTGAAGGAAATCCCTCTTACTTCTCACTCCTTTTTTGCTTTGTGTTAAATTATCATTTTATATCCCTGAGATCATGACATTCAGTGGTATCATATACAGAGTTTCTGAAGTACTCTTCAATAAATAGATTAACTTTTTATTAGTTTTTGCTTTAAATCTATTAACTATCTGTGTCTTCATTTTAGAGGATGGGCAGCTCTTTGTGTGGGGTGATAATTCAGAAGGTCAGATAGGCCTGGCCAATGAAGCCTCTGTCAGTGTCCCCTGTGAAGTGGATATTGGAAAACCTGTGTCCTCTGTATCCTGTGGATATTATCACTCTGCCTTGATAACAGGTAAGAGAATGGGAATAGAGATTAGTGGAGACAAGACAGAGGTTTTCAGATAGTTGTTTGAAACTTGATATACCATAGTTGTTAAAAACTGCCATGTGACAGAAAGCCTTCTATGTAGTTTGGTATTACATTGGAAGAAAAAACCTGCAGTTAATTTTCTGTATTTGCACATTGTTGTGCAAAAGTATATTAGAAATAATGAAATATCACATTTGGTTTTCATAAAGGTTATGATGGATTACTATTATGCTTTCAAAAATCCAACTTTTCTTGAGATTATTCTTTTTTTGTGATGATCAAATAATAATCTAAATCTTCTCTAGAAATATAAGTATTAAATGTTACTATGTTATGAGGAAAAATTAATGTCATTTGCTAGAAGTGCAAGATCATTGTCCAAGTTAGTTGTTCTGTCTTAAAATTTAAGTTTTGAAGTCAGTTAAACAGGCAGTACATGGTATGAGGAGAAGCAATGATACAGTGAGCTGTAGTCTGATCTCCAAACCAAACCACCTCCCTATTGCTTTCCACCTCTCTCTTTCCAACTCTCCACTGGTTTCCAAAGTGAAGATTCCACTCACTTTTTAATAATGCCAGTATGGATGAATTATCAGCCCGTACATAGCATTATGTATGAGCAGCTGTGAATTCCTCTCAGCCATATAGATATACATTATTACACTTCACCATTTGGTCCCCTCAGAGTAATTAAATATTTCAACGTATTGATAGTTTTGGTTGTAAAGCTTTTAATGGGTACCCAGGAATTATTTTATCAGATACCTTTCCCAGATTACTTGATAAATGTTACTTTTCCACATACAATATCTATATTGCTCTCTGAGAACATGCTGCTAACAGGATGAGAGCTTGCTAGAGTGGACAAATATTAATTAGGTGTTATGCTGGTACTATGCAACTTTTATTACAGATGCTTTATTACAGTAAATGAATTAAGTGTCTGGGACTGATCAGGAGCTCAGTACCTGTTAGGAAAAATACAGCTTCCTGAACTCAGAAAAAATGGGGGAAAAAAGATGCTTACTTCAAGGATGTAGTAGGAATGTGTATATCTCTGCCTTAGAGCCAAGAGCTGAAGGTCCAGGACTACAGCTGGACGTCACAAAAGCTCTCATTAGTAGAAGGGTTGAGGACAAGCATCTAAGAGTAAAGAGAGAACAGTGTGTGCCAAGTGCCCCAAGGAAGAGGAAGCTTTTAATGGGGATAAGAAAAAAAGGCTTAGGATTGCACCTGGTTGAGAAAAATGGAGCTTCTCAAAATATTAATAGGAAGATGTACTGGTTATCACCTGTGAAAATGAGGAGTTGTTGAACCTGTTACTACTTAAACAGGACTGAGTATGAGAGGGACAATCTTAATTTTCAGCCTTAGTACCTGCAAGTCCTGCACAAATTGGGTTCAGTCTGTGTCGCTGAAGCTACTGACACACACATGACCTTCTTTGTGGTGAAAGCATAAAGTTTTTTAATACTTTCCTTTAGCCTCTTGCTGACAGTTTTATTTGACTGATACTTCAGCTACCACAAAAATTTAGTATTGGACATCCAAGTATTTTTGCAGAATTGATTTTCTGTTGCACTGTTGTCAGTGCGTATCCACAGAGTGTTTAAAAATTGACTTCATGCATTTATTCTGAGTATGCCATAGTCACAGGATGTGTTACTTATCAGTTATTAGAATACTACAGAATTACTACATTTTGATTTTTAGACATCAAACAATAAACTGTCTTTAATAATGTAACTTAGCTGCAGGATCTAAAACTTGGTAAATGCTGTCAGGCTGAACTGATGAGCATGGCACCATATGGTTCCCTTTCTTAATATGTTTATATTTGACATTAGGTGTTCACTGGCTGAAAAACCTGTTGGGATCACAGGCATATCTGGGTCGAAACTAAAAGGTGGCTCATGAGGACATGGGAGAACATAGTGTGGACACAGAGTGCCCTCTCCAGGGCAGGATGTTCATTAATAAGGGATTGAATTAAAAAGTGGTGAAATATGGATTCCAGCTTCTGTTTCCTTTTTTAACTGAAGTTCTTATTTCTTTGACATTGCTGGGTTTTAAAAGATTTTTTTTAGTAGACTTTTATCTTTAAGGTGTTTAATGGCTATAAAGCCAAGAACAATGCCTCTTACAGCTCCAAAAAGATGATGTCACCTTTTTTCCTTCTGCTTTCTAGGCCTTCTTTGCAGACAATAATTTAACTGCAGAACATGTCAGTCACCTGTATTCTACCATGTACATGTGGACCCCACTGATGCCGAAGTAGTTGTAGAAGAGAACTAGTCTGATTACTCAGTTTGTATTTGAAAGATGTTTGCTTGCTCCCTTTCCCCCTTCTTTGCATTCTTCCAAGCATTCCACTGAAAAGAAGCTTTTAGTCTGTAGCTTCCAGCTCTCTTTAGGACTGTTTCACAGTGTGTTTCCTTCCTTTTTGCAAGCTTGGGCTATTGGGTGCCAGTATTAGGGCTATGTCTCAAGTAAAGCAATAGCGAAACAAACTGCTGGGAGAGTGTAGCAATAATTTTGAGCCCTTGTACTTGACTTGCCTTTGACCACACACTCAGGAGGGGACAATTTTTCAGGAAGCATTAAGCTTGGCAAGCATGTACAGCTCACTTGTACACTGGAGGAGATGGAGAGCAGGAAAAGCTGATGTACCTCACCACTGCTCTGGGTTCTACAGCAGAATTAGATTCATGGAGCCAGAAAGGAATTGAATATATTAGACCTCTTCTAGTGTTTCCCCTGCCTTAATTGTAACTGTAATCAAGGTCAAAATAGATTCTTATTGAGAAGATGTCTTTTCATAGAGAGCTTTGCAGGTTCCTTGAATTCCTTTTCTTAATGTATTTTGTCATTATTTGTTAGGACTGATTTAAGAATCATTCATCCCATTCATTCCACTTCCATGCTCTGAATTTCAGTGTTTGAGACAGTTTTAACCAATTTGTTCTTTAATAAATATTTATTTTATTTTTTTTCCATTTATTCAAGGAATCATAGTTATCCAGTTCTTTTGTCCACTCATATTTGTCCCTCATTTGCCACCAGACAGGTTTCTTATCTATTCTCAAATGCACATTTTCCTTTGAGGGACATTTTCCATTCACTTGTCCATTTCCTTTACATGCTCCTGTGATTTAAAGTGTAGTGATACAGAAAATGTGCCACATTAGGGAAAGTTCAACATATGAGAGTGTGACTCATATGAGAGGAGAAAATTAAATAACCAGGTTCTGTTGTGAACAGAGTGTCCTTAAAATGCAGGTGTACTGCACACAGTACATCATGTCCTCAGCATGCAAATGTATTGCACACACACTGCACAAAATTTATCTGGGTTTGACTGGGTTCTTTCTATGCTTGATTGCTATTTGTCATAGTTTTTAGACCACTATTTGCCTAAAAGGGATGTGTAATGTATTCAAAAACTGCTTTGGTAAATGGTTTTATCTTTGTTAGCTGGATTATTAAGTTGAAAAAATGTAATAAACTTGATTAGTTTGGGAGGCTTGGCCATTTGAATCTCTAATCCTCTTAATTAGATAGTGATTGGATTAATTTTTTCAGTGCAATAGTGTTTAAAAAGAACTGCTGGTCTCTTCAAAGAGAGCTGCATAAGTAGTTATCTCCCAAGGGGTTTTGGGGGTTTTTCAACTTGTTTCTAGAAATATATGGCGGATCTAAGAGTATTGAAAAAGAACTTACCTTCCAAAAAACTCAGGGTTCTTTTTGTT
Organism: Aleadryas rufinucha; assembly: GCA_013397815.1. Taxonomy (NCBI): domain Eukaryota; kingdom Metazoa; phylum Chordata; class Aves; order Passeriformes; genus Aleadryas; species Aleadryas rufinucha. The sequence continues at coordinate 6,978 of VZTH01006370.1, read as the reverse complement.
GCTTTTTTTCTTTCCTTATAACATAGAATGCCTAATGAAATCTCTTTTTGTCAGCAGAATGTATTGGTTACGGAAAACCTCACATTGCAGCTGATTTTTATCTTTTTAATTGGGCTTCTGTTTTAGAACAGAAAATTGATGCTGATGCAAATAACTGCAAAGTATCAGCCTGATCAGAGTATTTCTGCACATAGACATAAGAACAGAATCAGAATTAAAACAGGAAATCAAACTGAACAGAGAAGCCTAAACATGGTCCATAGGTTTGAAATTAAATGAAATACACTTTTTTGCAGCTGAGGTAATTTGTTGCTGGTTCTTAAAAAGCACAGACAGATTGAAATGACTGGAGAAAACTCTTAGAGAAGAACTGTAGAAAAATGTAAGAAAGCCTCAAGAAGAGACAGCTGAGAGGGGACCTCATCCCTGTCGGTCAGTGTCTGCAGGGAGGGGGCAGAGGATGGACCAGGCTCTGCTCCCTGGTGCCCAGCAATGGGACAAGAGCACACGGGCAGAAAATGATGCCCAGGAAGTTCCACCTGATCACGAGGAAGAATTTCTTTCCAATGCAGTGACCAAGGACTGGGACAGATTGTCCAGGGAGGTTGTGGAGTCTCCCTCACTGGAGATATTCCGGAATGGTCTGGACGCAATCCTGTGCCATGTGCTCTCGGATGACCCTGTTTGAGTAGGTTGATTTTCCATCAAAATTCCATGCAAAATTATTTTCTGTTTCAATTCAGATCCTTACAAGCCACTTCAGTTGATTTAAATACTGATTACAGAGGGAATTATGACCTCTCAAAAAGATGTATAAGGTTTTGTTTCCCTTGGCTACATTCCTTGCAGGCTAAATATTGTGATTCTGAACTTGGAGGGAACTAAAATCCAGCATCAAAGCAGAGTGCTTTGCACAGCTGTTTGGGCATTATACAAATATGTTAAGCTATCGTGTAATGTTCATACACTTTTCTGTCTTTATAATTTGTGTCTGCAGCAGTCTTGACAACCCATCCTTGCTCCTGAGTCAGTGCTGGAAACCATGTGCTGTTCTGTATTTTCACAGGAGATGGTGAGCTCTATACTTTTGGAGAACCTGCGAATGGGAAACTGGGATTATTGCCTGAACAGCTGAAAAACAATAAAGTCCCACAGCCTGTACTGGGAATCATGGAAAAGGTTAATAAGGTTGCTTGTGGTGGAGAACACACAGTGGTGCTGACAGGTAAAGGTGGGAGTGAAATGTTGGGAAGGATTATATGAAATGAGTCAAGCTGCAAGATTCTGGGTAGGTTAAAATTCCTTTGGGAAAACTATGAAGAGGAAATAGCAGTAACCAATCCAGGAAATGCAAACATTTGTCTACATTTCAGTGCCTTTGTCTCCCTTCTTCTGCCAACATACAGTCTTACCCTGGCAGTATTCTATGTCACAAAATAAATTTCTTCATGTGAAATCAGATTATCATTATTAGTGAAGAAACTGCCATAAACTTGGGGCCAACAAATGTATAAATCATAGCAGTATTTTATGAGTTATAAAGTGAAGTTTTGTAGAAAGAATTTGTTTATCATTATTGATTATTTTTTTAACCGTAAATCTGAATTCAACCAATAGATATTTTGACTTAATGGCATTTCATGTGATTAAAAAAAACATTATAACCAATGACTGTTATAGAGATTTAGAAGAAAGATACAGACCTGGATGCCATCATGATCGTGAAATCTGTACAAGAGCTAGAACAAAGAGGGAAATATAAATACCATAGAGAAAAGGCAGTGAAGAAAATACCATAATAAGTACACATGTATGTAAGATTTACTTGCTTCTGGAAATAAATTCTTTATTAGAAGGTGAATAAGAAATTCAGTGCTGGCTGAGCTAGCAGTTGATGATCAAAGTGCTGAGTGCCAGATGATCTAGTTGAGTCACAAAAAGGGGAAAACTGTATCCTCCAACAAAATACATTTCCTAAAGTTTAATGGTTGTGGTAAGAGTGAAAAGTCAGATAGATTTTTTTTAATGTGATTCAGCTGTTATTAAATAGGTTATGGTTGTGAACTTCTCATTAAAACACTTCGAGTGAAAGAGTAAGTGATAGTGGAAACACTGTCTCGAAAGATACTTAGTTGGAAGTATTGACATAGAAAAAATTTTCTAATTAAAAGAAAAATTTGTGGAAAAAAATTGTGAGAAGAGATAGATATGGATACTAATAATTTTAAGTGAGTGTGACATACATACATTATTGGCTTTGCACCAGAAACTTTACTTGAAATTAGTCCTGAACTGCATCTTGATGTCAAGTGGTGTGACCAGAAACTGGAAATTCTGATGATATATCTTTAAAGAGGAGCAGAAACATTTACACCTCTTTTAAGCTCATTTTCATAAATTAAGAAAGTAATACAATTCTGAAGAAATTCTGAATTTCGTGTGTCATCCTCCATGAAAATGGGTGCTGCTTGCCCTTTGTGATAGAATATATACTGGTGTGGGTTTCATCCTTTCAGGGTCTTTCCAGTTTTTAAGGATGTGACACTTCAGTCTCAGGAAACAAGGACTGAGTGTGTGACTGTTGAATATTCCCCTGCTTCATCTATCTCATTTAACATAGCAATAGCACAGGAGAAAATGTCATATGGAAAAACTGTTGCACATCTTGGCTCATTTCTTGACATCATTTCTACTTAGAGTTTATCAAATTAGAAGAAAGCATAATTCAGTTATCTTACAGAGTACAAGGCAAGTTTCTTCCTGACTCTCACGTGTAATTAGTCTGTTCCAAAGCACTTAATTTGATTCCTTTTTTATGACTGTTATCTATTTATTGGCAATTTTGTATGGTATGAACCACTGTTATCTGGGTTATTAAATCAAGGTACTGTTTGGAATCTCTACAACAAGTATCAGAGTAAAAGGTAGAAAGTATATATTAAAATAATTCTTTGGGTTTTTTTTTTTTTATGCTTGCAGATACTTCCTGCTGCAAATGAAAGCTGTTGCCATCATTTTCAAATGAAATATGGGAGAGCAGCAATCACAATTTGCTTGCTTTTTTCAATAAGGTGTTTTAAAAGGTAGAAAAATAATAAATGTGAATCTAGAAATTGGAGAAGAAGAAACAGATGATTTGGAGTGGCCTTAATATCTTGCAGTTTTTTTCAGAGGATGACAGATCCTCTGGGAATATTTTTTTCTACAGAAGGATGTATTACTTCCTTTCATTCTCTGAAAGGAAGGAAAGCAAAGATAACTCTTCAAAGGAAAAAGTGAAGCAGACCTTTGAGAATAGAACATTTGACATAAGAACATTAGTGCATTAGTATGTAAAATGTTGGATTTTTCATCTTCTGTCTCAAGGTCTTTTAAAAAGAAAAGAAAGCCAAGGCACCCTTTTGAAAGAGGACAAAAAGGATATAAAAGCTCTACCTTTTCCTGACAGAACTCACGATTCAGACCATATAGGATTATTAGATTTTTAAAACCATTCTTAAGTCTGTATACTATTTATATTGAAATCCCCAAATCCAGTTACTAACTCTGGTAATACTGAAGATTGTGTTGACAGCTGATTTTTTACAGTAATATTTTTCAGCATAAGCTGTTTAAAAATAAAGCCATTGTGAGAGTGAATAGTTCATTGGCATAATAGTTATTGTGGTAGTAGTAATAATAATAATAATGTTCAGGGGAAATGAATTTATGTGGACAGGCCACCAAGATGATTAGAGGCATGCTGCACCTCCCCTATGAGGAAAGGCTGAGAGAACTGGGGCTGTTCTGCCTGGAAAAGAGAAGGTTCTGGGCTGATCTAATTGCAGTCTCCAGTACCTGGAGGGAGCCTCCAGGAAGATGGAGAGAGACTATTTACAAGGGCATGTTGTGACAGGACAAGGGGGAATGGCTTCAAACTGACAGAGAGTAGGTTTAGATTGGATATTTAGATTGGAAGAAATTCTTTACTGTGAGTGTGTCAGGCACTGGCACAGGCTGCCCAGAGAAGCTGTGGATGCCACATCCCTGGCAGTGTTCAAGGCCAGGCTGGATGGGGCTCTGAGCTACCTGGGATAGTGAAAAGTGTCCCTGCCCAANGTTATCACTTAGGTTATAAGCATCTGGTTATAGGTGTAGAAGCTATGATTCAGGCTATATAAGTAAAAGCTATGATTCAGACTACATAAGTATAGAAAGCTATGTTTAAGGTTATATTGATATTCTTTAAGTCACATTGATAAAAGGTCATGATTTGGGTTATATTGATATTAAGGTTACATAGATACCTTATAACCCAAGCTATATAAGCACTGTTGGTGTGACTTGAGTTACACAGACATCAAACCCAAACCATTCTATGATTCTGTGTTTCTGTGATACAAGCATACCTGTCTGCTTCACTTTTAGGAAAATGGATTTTTTAACTTCATCTGTAGCCTTAGCAGGGAATACATGATTCTGAAAAACATTCTTTGAGCTCATGCAGTTCTTTCAGCAAATGGCATGTTTAAAAAAAAAATGAAAGCTATGAAGATTTTTGCCTAGGACTATTTTGTCGATAGTGCAAGTGGTCATGGAGATTACAAAAGATGCCTGCAAAGGTGGAAGATAACACAGTTACAGGGAAATATCCGTGTTCTTCCAGAAAGGGAAATGTAGGAAGTAAAGAAGCGGCTCCTCCAGCACTCAGATGCTGTAGGTCACTTGGAACAGCAGAGCCACTGTCTTCTGTGCAAGCTCTGAAACCATTTGCCCCCATCCTTCAAGGGCCCTCTCATGGGCTGCTGCTGTGTTCAGAATGATGAAAGTCACCCCTGTCATTTTATCAATAAGTGTGTGAGATTGCTTTTCCATACATTTCTCTTTCCATGCATTTATAAAGACAGATTGGAGGAAATTCCTCATTTCTACTAAAGGAGGTTATTAGTGAGATTTGACTTAACTTCTGCATCAGGGCAGTGAATCATTTAAGAAAGGTGCAGGGATTTTTTCTTCCTCTACCCTAATAATTGACTAAGAAGCAAATTTAGGAGGAGCTACATTTAGGTGCCCCTGGCCTACAAGAGCAGAAGAAGAAATTACTCACTTTATAAAGGCACTCTAACCTGGCTTGGGATTGGCCTTTTTTTCTCGTTTTCAGTGGAAACAGAGGAAAGAAAAATTCCCTGCACTTTTAAAGTTAACATTTGTGAACATCTCCCTCTCAACACAAATGCATGTTTCATGTTAGGATTAAATAAAAAAACCTCGAAGTTCACTCAAAGTGATTATGTTAATCAGATAAAGCCATGTAGTTACCAGATCTGCCAGTTTCCAAAGAATTGTTAAAACAAATGCAGTACTTCTAATCAGAATTTATCGAATCAGCCATCCTGAGAAAGCAGTTTACTAAAATAAAGATGGGACTTTTGTTTTCTTAGAGAAAGCTCCTGTCTTTAAGGTGTAGTTTCTTGATTCTTATGCAGGAAGTCTAAATATTACAGGAAAATTCTTCTTTACTTTATAACGATCCAGAAAAAGTGTTTCTTTCTTGCACTAAAATTTCCAGCAGAGGGAGCTTTACTATTATATTTAGTAAAAAAACCGGGTTTGCTCAGTATTTTTCATCAACAATTTAAAAAAATCTGAGACTATTGGGCTTTTTTTTTTTAGTAGTGTGAATTTATGACATCTTATGGACGTGTTCTGTATGGAACAATTTAAGAGGAACAGAAGGAGCAAAACCTTTCCCAGAAAGAACATTTCCATATGTAATGTTACTATTTCATCACAATTCCTTTGAAATTGGAACGTACTTTTTACTTAACATGGAATATTTTTTGTTCTTCACGGTCTTTCTCATTTTTTCATAATAATTTTTCAGCTACTTTAAGTAGAATTTCTCTTACTTTTCCTTTGTTGCTTATATGCAAAAGAAAAAGGGGCAGGGGATGAAATTCTAGGAAAACTTCTCCTTTTTTCCCAAAAAACTTCTCTGTTCAAGNTTCTTAGAGAAAGCTCCTGTCTTTAAGGTGTAGTTTCTTGATTCTTATGCAGGAAGTCTAAATATTACAGGAAAATTCTTCTTTACTTTATAACGATCCAGAAAAAGTGTTTCTTTCTTGCACTAAAATTTCCAGCAGAGGGAGCTTTACTGTTATATTTAGTAAAAAAAACGGGTTTGCTCAGTATTTTTAATCAACAATTTAAAAAAATCTGAGACTATTGGGCTTTTTTTTTTTTTAGTAGTGTGAATTTATGACATCTTATGGACGTGTTCTGTATGGAACAATTTAAGAGGAACAGAAGGAGCAAAACCTTTCCCAGAAAGAACATTTCCATATGTAATGTTACTATTTCATCACAATTCCTTTGAAATTGGAACGTACTTTTTACTTAACATGGAATATTTTTTGTTCTTCACGGTCTTTTTCATTTTTTCATAATAATTTTTCAACTACTTTAAGTAGAATGTCTCTTACTTTTCCTTTGTTGCTTATATGCAAAAGAAAAAGGGGCAGGGGATGAAATTCTAGGAAAACTTCTCCTTTTTTCCCAAAAAACTTCTCTGTTCAAGCATGACCTCATCAAGATTTCCAAGCTTCACAGTCTTCCCCTGTTGTGATGGAGTGCCAAGGATGGACACACCAAGAATCTTTATTGCTTTGGAGAAGCTCTTATTCTTTTTCCTGGCACAGACAGTCCATTAAACAGACAAAATATGAATGTGGAAAGATGATTATTCTGTCACAAGATAACACAATTATAGTGTTGTCTGTATTTATTGCAGGGCTGATTTGGTAGCTGAACAGAATACTGAAACCTATTCTGTTACTGTTCCAGACTGTTCTTACATACAAATTAGTAGTGGTTTAAAGATGTCTTGTCTATTAACTTTAGGGTCATACAATGTATGTGGAGGTAATGAGAAATTAAGATGAGACTACTCTGAAAATGCATATATATGTATAAACATTGTGATCTTGATTTGATTGCAGT
>VZTH01006368.1:5843-17620 GCA_013397815.1 Aleadryas rufinucha | reverse complement strand
GAACAAGCCCTGGGGCCGGAGCAGGCCCCGGGGCCGGGCCATCTGCAGAGCAGACGGACACGGGAATCCGGGTCAGGGCTCGGCGTTTCCGTGCTGGGATGGTAACAACCCCGATGGCTGCTGTGGCTGGGGGGCTCCTGCTGGTCCTGGGCTCAGCCCCATCTCTGTGCAGTGCCGGCTGCTGGTTGTGACCCCGCTGGCATCATTCCGGGGGGATTTGGGGCCGGGAGGGTGTCCTGGAGCTCGGCCCTGCCTTCCCGTGCCCCCTCCCAGGTGTGAGAGCGCAGAGAGGAGGGGATGGTGCCCCTGGAGAAATATATGCAACACATCCCTCGGCTTCTCCGAGCCCCAGCTCCCGGGGCCCGGCCGCCGCCTCCCCCCGGCCGCCTCTTCCCGTAGAGTTGTGTGGATCTATTTTTGTATATATAAATATAACGTTAGGATGGGTAGGTCTATTACTAATAATACTCATGATACTGCTGTGAACGGTGCCAGGTACAAGGTTTGGCTCCCTGGTGCACTTGCACACGCTGGAAAAGACGATTTCCCAGCCGGTTCTTCGCTAATCCCGGAGCCTCCGTTCCCAGGGAAGGGGAGAGGGGGAAAGGGAGGAGTAGGGATTGTGCAGGGGTCTGCTCTGCAGGGAGGGGGGATTCAGCGCTGGCTGAGGGGTGAGGCAGAAGTGGGATCTCGCTGTGGGGCTCCTCTTTCCATCCGTTCTCTTTCTAAAACTCGTGGTGGATCCAAGCTCGCTGCGTCGCGGGGAGAAGCGGCTCCAGGCAGTGATTCATCCCGCTCGGAAGCGTTATTCACTGAGCCCTGCGCTGCCAGGGCCCGGCTCCCCCCACTCAGATGGCACCCAAACACTGAACCCGAGGTTCCCTGGGGAAGGGGGGGGATGAATCCATCCCTGGTGGGAGGTTTGTGCTGGGGAGTGTCATGGACAGGAGTGAAATCCTCTCCCTGATGTCGCCCAGAGCCCGAGGGGGGTGTGGGGAGATCTGTGGGTACCTCAGGATGATGCTCTGGGATACAGAGGAGTCTCCTGGCATCAGGGATGGACAGAGTCCCATCTGTGCCTGGTACATCCCTGGGGCCAGCCTGGACTCCGGAATAATTTGGATTTTGAGGCCGTGACCTCCTCAGAGGATGCCCTGTGGGTGTGTGAGCCCCTCTGAGATCACTCCTGTGGCAGCAAATACAAAATACATCGCAGATACGTTTACCCTCATGCCAATAACTGCTTGGCTCCCTACTTCCAGGTGATGTTGTGGGGAGACACTTCCTCCAGGAGTCTCCCTCCTTTGGAAGGCTCAGTTCACTCTTCTATTGGTGCTGATTAAACTCCTTCTTCGTAAAAACCAGAGAGCGCTTTTAGGGAGAAAAGGTCCCTTTTCCCCTGTGGGTTGGAGGAACTGTCTCCCTTGAATGAGAATGTGAAACAGTTCATTGAAACTTTTTAAAGAAAACTAATGAACAGAATTTTCCAACTTGCTCTACTTTGATTTTTTTTTTTTCTCCTCCTCCCTTTTAAACGGATCCCACTTGTAAATTTAGTTACCACCTCTGTATCTTTGCAATTCATTGCTTCCTCTCCTGATGGTGGGATGACTCAACATGTGAAGCTTCATCATTCTCACGGCCTCCCAAGTCATGCGAGCGCGGGGTGACCTCCCCCAGGTGCTGGAGCCGGGGGATGAGGAGAAGGATCCGCTCCCCGGAGCCGGCTCTGCCCGGCACGGCCGCTGCAGCACCTCCAGCAGCCGGGGGGAGGAACTCCAGGGCTGCCAGGGGCTCCCACCTAATGGGCTTTCTCTGGGTCAGTGCAGCAGCTCCCTTCCCAGCAGGGACTGGTGCCACTGGTGAGGGCTGAGGAGCACGGCCAGGGCCCTGGAGCGGCTCCTCTCCGTGAAATGGCAAACCTGGGGGATGCGTTCTGTGAAATACCGCACGTGTAGGAGGGGAGGGGTTTAAAAGCCGTGCAGAGGTGGCACTTGGGGACGTGGTTGAGCGGTGGCTCGGCAGTGCTGGGTTCATGTTCGGACTCGGTGGTCTCAGAGGGCTTTTCCAGCAGGAATGATTCCATGATTTCAGGAAGGGCAGGGGAGGAGAGCCCCGGCTGGGCACCGAGGGCTGCTGGAGCAGAGCGGGGCTTTGTGTTCGCCGAGGGCAGGCACGAAAACCACGTGCAGGGGGCTGGAGGAGCTCAGCCTGTTGGGCTCTGCCCTGCCCACGGGGGCAGGTGTTCACCTGGAATTCCTGCTGCCCGCTCCATCTGGGGCTGCTCCGCGCTTTTCCCTTCCCTGTTCTCGAATTCCTGCTGCCCGCTCCATCTGGGGCTGCTCCGCGCTTTTCCCTTCCCTGTTCTCGAATTCCTGCTGCCCGCTCCATCTGGGGCTGCTCCGCGCTTTTCCCTTCCCTGCTCTCGAATTCCTGCTGCCCTCTCCATCTGGGGCTGCTCCGCGCTTTTCCCTTCCCCGCTCTCGGCAGTCAGGAGCGCTTGGGAAGCACCAAAAGCTCTCCAAGGAGAAGCACCCGCAGCTCCGTGGTGGGGAAGGCCGTGGGCAGCCCCAGATTCTTTCCCCCCAGCTTTTCCCGACGTCCTCCGACCGGATCCCTCCTGCTCCATCCCCACCTCCGGCAGTTTGGTTTCCCTGCCGAGCGGGCCCCGGTCCTGGCTGGGGCTGGGAGCCCCTTTCCTGCCCCACCCTCCGTGAGTCAGACCCATCTGCTCGGGGTGTTTGTTTGCAGCTGCCTGTCCCGGCGCTTGGGTTTCTCTCTGTCCCGACGTGTCTTGGGTTTTCTTTCGGGAGCGTCACACGGAGGGAGCCCTCTGCTCTGCCACGGGGACGGAGCCGCGCTGCGAGGGAGCGCTCCCGGGCTCTCGCCTTTCCTTCGCCAGGGAACGCGCGGGGCTGGGGGCAGCCCGAGGCAGGGAGAGAGGTTCCGGTGCCAAAGGAGCAGGAGGCAGCAGCTGCTGAGCAGGACCTGCTCTGCTCCCCATCCAGAGCCTCCTTTTCCCACCCAGGAGTCCAAAGCTCCTTCCACGCAAGAGCCTCTGATGTTTTTTGCTTCCACCAAGGCTCCCCTTGGTCCCACTCCCCTTTTTCCCCACCCACACATCAGTCCCAGCGCTGGTGGGGAGGGGTCGTGGGCACCAGGCTGGAGTGTCCCTCCCATCCCATCCCCTCCCCCTCCTGGTGGAAGGGCCGAAGAGGTCCTTGGGCTGCTGTCCGCTCGTCCTCGATCAACACCAGTGCCTCAGAGAACAGGGGGAGCTCTTTGTGACTCACAGATTCCCCTAAAATCCCACAGAGTTCGCTCCTGCCCCGCCCCAGGGGTGACCCCAAAGCCCGGAGGGCAAATGCCATGGACCAAAAGCTGCCAAAGGCTGGACTCAGAGGTGGGGCACGGCCCTGAGGGGTGGCAGAGAGGGGCGAGCCAGGGCTGAGGGGAGCTGTGGTGGGATTGGGTGGGGAAGGAGCCCTCTGTGCCCTAAACCCCTGTTCCCAGCACCGCTGCTTTGCTCTGTCTCCGGGGTATTTTGGGGCTGGAGGAAGCTGGGAGGTGCTCAGACCCCGGGAGGGGGATGTTTGTGATAGGAAACACAAACCCCAAAGCTCACTCTTGGTCTTTAACAGGGTCCAGCTCAGGCTTGGCCCCCCCGAGGAGCCCCTGGAGCCCATGGGGCGCTCACTGGTCCCGGGGACCCAAACCTGAGCTGGGACCTCTCGGGGCTCGGTTTGCTGTGGGGTATTTCCCCGTGAGCACCAGGATCTCCCACAAACCCTTCTGGAGCCAGGCTGGGAGCTGGGATCTGTTCTCCTGCTTGCAGAAGGGACTCCTGAGGGCACAATCCCGGGGTTCCCTGGAGGGGCACAGCAGGCAGCAGGGGTTTGGGGTGGATGGGCAGAGGTCCCAGCCCTGTGGGGCAGCGGGGATGTGTGAGGGAGGTGGCAAGCCGTGCAGCTCCTGCTGCCCCCAAAAGGTTTTGTAACGAGCAGCACCAATCCCACCCCGCAGAGCTGGGCCTGGCACAGGAGGTCCCACACCCTCTGTCCCCACGTCACCCCCAGTCCCAGGCCTGGCCAGACCCCACCTTGCCCCTTTCCCCCATCCCATGGGGATGCTCTCCTGGCAGTGCCCCCCATCCTCCTCCTCCTCCTCCCCAGTGTCCTCAGCACAAAGCTCTCCTGGGAGGATCCCCCCAGCTCACCAGGACAGCCCCAGGATCCCGAGGCTCTCATCCCAAATTCCTGGGTCCAAAACCCCTCTGTACAGCGTGTAAAGATCCCTCCCCGGCTCTCTCCATCCCAGTCCCTTTCTATAAGGTATTAATATATGTTTATAACCTGATGGCTGGTTTTTTTTGACAATACTCTTGTACCTTTTAAGGGAAAAAAAAAATAAAAAACCAAAGTATTTATTTGAAAAGTTTATTTTAAAGATAAAAAAAAAAAACCTATTTATTTTACTGCACCCTCTTCTGTTCGGTTTTCCTCTCTTGCAAAGCTGATAACTGTTACAGAACCACTGCTGAGGTGAAAGAAGTGATTCTATGGGTGGCTTCACAAGCCCACTTAGAGCAACTATTCAATAAAAATATATATTAATTTTGAACGTGGCCTCGTCCTTGTCTCCTTGGTGGCCAGGGCATGGCTCAGGCTTTGCCTGGGGTGCCGGATGGCTGGGCAGGGTCTGAGCAATGGGGGGATCATCCTGGCCTCCATGGATGCTCAAACCTCCAAAATCCAGGGTGGGCTTCCCTGCTGCAGCTGCCCCAGAGCCCTGGGGAAGGGCTGGCTCCGGTGGCAAAGGGCAGGAGCAAAGAGGGGGGGACCTGGGTAAGAAACTCCTGAGTCCTTGGGGGCTTTCAGTCACCCCACAGAGATTCCAACACCCTCCCAAAGCCTCTCCCACTGCTGGAAGGGAGGGGGTGATGCCACAGGGCCGGGGGTGTCTCCTGCAGGAGGGGCTGCAGCTGGGACCTGGCTCCATCCCCACCCTGCTGGAGGCACCTTGGGGGTGGGTTTGGCCCAAACCAGGAGGAATTGGGGCCACACCCCAGCAGCTCCTGGGCCTGGTTGGTGCCTCTGGTCCCTGTGCACATCACAGAGCTGTGGATCCCAAATCCTGGCCCTTGTGGAGTCCAGACATCCTCGTCCTGAGGGGTTCTGAGCTCACTGAGAGCTCTTCTCTCACGGCTGGTGGAGCTTGATTCCAGCACCTGCAGAGCACGAGGGCCCTGCACACAGATTTGGTGCCTGATCAATCCCATGGCTGGTGGCACCCCCCTTATTCCTCTTTAATTTATTGGTTTCAGCATCTGCCCCTTGGCTGGGGCTGAACCTGTTTCCTCTCTCTGCAAGAGTCCTTCCTTTCCTGGAATGGTTTCCCCGGGCCAGATTTGTGCTGAGGAGCCTTCCCAACCCCTGTGCTGAATTAAAACCACGCACTCCCCTCGTCTCTCACCACAATCCCTTTTCCCAGGCTGTTCCCTGTTTTTCCCTGGCTGTGGCGTCGCTGGTATCAGAGCCTGCTTTCCAAAATCGGTTCCAACGCCTCATCCCCGGCATCCAGGATGTGCCTGAGGGCTCTGGAGCACAGATGTGAGTCCAATCCCTGCTGTGACTCACTCTTCCCCTGCTTCTCAAACAAAAGATGGCTCCGGGCCGTTTGTCACCCATTGGCTCCTTCCAGTGCCAAAGTCCCTTTTTTTTGGGCAGAGCCAAGCACTTTCATTCCCAGATGTGCAGCTTTCTGTTAACTGTGTTGGAGCCCTGTCGGTGCCTGTAGTGCCACCTTCCCGAGCCTGCCCTCTCCTGCTGCCACCAAACCCCCTGGCATCTCTGGGTGTCTCTCCCCCGTGGAGGAAGGCTCAGGAGCTGAGCTGCCACGTGAGACAGAGGTAGGTGAGCTACAGACCACGATAATCCAGAAAAGATGTTAACTGCTCACTGGGACATTTTCCTTCTGTGTAAAGAAAGCCACGACGGCCCCAGGAACGACAGAAAACACGCACAAATTGGGTTTTTCCCCTAAGACCAGGGTGATTCTTTGAACTGCACCCAAACAGAGGAGGGTGCAGTAAAATAAATAGGTTTTGTTTTTTTCTTATCTTTAAAATAAACTTTGCATCCGTGTGAGGACCAGGAGAGGCTCCCCGGGCTCGAGCATCCCCTGGCACCTGCCCCAGGTGAGCTGGGGCTCTGGGCCCCCCAGAGGGCTCAGCCTGGAATGAGCCCCCGGCTGTTCCTGGCTGACACAGGGGCTGCCCAGAGCTGAAATGTCCCGTCCCATCCCAGCCCCAGCCCAGCCCGAGCCAGCTCAGCTCCACAAAACCCTCCTCAGGCACGGGCAGTGTATTCCAGAAGTGCATCCCCACCTTTCCGGGATGGGAATTTCGGTGCTGAAATCTTCCCTCGCCCAGAGCGAGCGAGGCCAGGCCGAGCTCAGAGCCCCTGAGGACGCCCGGGTGCGATCGAGCCCCGCGCCTGGGAGCATCCCTCGCACCCCGGCAACGAGCCCGGCGGGCTCGGGAGAGCCGCGGAAGGTGTTTGCAGTCGAGAGCTTGGCTGTCTAGACAGGAGAGAGAGAGAGAGGAGCCCTCAGAAGGAGTCATTCATCTCTCCCCGAGATGGCTAAATAGGTCAGATGACTCATGCCCTCAAAGCGCCGATTTCTCCGCGCTGACTGCGAAGAGCGAAGGAGCTCCCCCCGTCCCCCCGGCTCCGCAGACTCCGGAGGGGAGCGGATCCCAGCCCGGCTGCCGGGGATGCTCCCTGGGGCAGCGGGGAATGCACATTCAGCCTCCCCCGGGGATGCTCGGTGCTGCTTCCTCAGTGACGGGGACGGGGGGATGGAGGATGAGTTAAACACGGGTGGGTTCGGCTCGTGCCGGAGGCGATCCCTGCAGGAACCGGGGCGTGCAGAGCCGGGTGGGACCGGGCAGAGGGTCCCATCCGGTCCCTGCTGTCACCCTCGGCTGCAGGGACAGCGGGACACGAGCTCGGGCTGGAGGGATTTGCAGCGTGGCTTCTCCACCAGCAGAAGCCCTTCCTCGCCTGGCCGTGGCCGTGCCCTGTGCAGGGCTGAGGGCACCTCGCTGCTCTCACACCTCTGGCCTCACAAAGCCCCAGGCAGAGACAAGAGGCCGCTCTTGCTGCCCCACCGTTGTTCAGAGCTGCTCAGCGAGGTTCAGGAATCCCTGGAGGCATCACAAGGTTGAGGGGGCAGCTCTGAGAGCAGCCAGGAGCCTTTGGAATATCCCCGGCAAGAAATGACCCCCTCAAAAGGGTGACCTGCGCTGTGACTGCAGCCCTGGGCACGTGGGGGATTTGCTCCCTGCAGGAAAGAGGCTCTCCAGGACCCCAGTGCATACAAAAAGGACAATTTGCACCCCCAAAAACCCCGAAACGCCCGCGGGTTTCGGCACTGCCCGGGTATCACAGAGCCACGCTCCGGCCCTGCAAAACATCACGAGATTGGCTTGAAAATCAAGATGCAGCTCACAGCAGATTCTTGTTTTTCGCTGCTGCTTTTGGAGGCTGACTGAGTCATGCTCACAAGCCTCCTTTGCCAGACACCCGGGCTGGCAGCCCGTGGGATCCTCCCGCGGGCCCGCAGCGGGGCCGGGGTGGCAGCCGGGGCCCTGGCACCCCTGGCACAACCGACCCCACACTGGGGGTGCTGCCCAAATCCCAGGGGGGTGGTGGGATGGTGGGGTGGGAGGTCCATCTTCTGATTTCAGCCCGGTCAGTGACAGCTCCTTCCTCCAGCCGCCTCACTCCGGCCCTGGCAGCTGCCCTGTGGGGCTGAGGGTCACCCGGGGCTCCGGCCACGTCCCAGCCCCCCGAGCTGCAGCTGCAGGACGTCCAAAGCTCTGCACTGGTGTCTGAGGTGGGGATGTTCTCCCCTGCCCCTCACCGGGGTGTTCCCTGGCCTCCTTCCTCCCCAGGTTCCGCTCCTGGGATGCGCCTGAGGTGGAGGATATTCCTTCAAGGCACGTCTGGAACAAAACTCTTCTCCTGGTGTGGAGCCCCAAATCCTCCTGGGGAGCTCCTAAAGGATTCATTTCCTGTATCCACTTCCCCCGTGCCTCGCTGCTCTCCGTGAGGACATTTGCATGGAACAGTAGGATCTCAGGCTTTTGATGTGCAATTATCATCTGCAGAAATGACTAATCAATTAAGGACAGTCACTCCCAGGCTTTCTATTTATTTCTTTCTCATTGAAACCAGAGCAAATGTGCCCCTTTTTTTTCACGGGGAAATGATGGTGTTTTTTTTCCAGACGTGGCCGCTGAAAACTTCCCAGCGGGTCTGAAAATGACATCATGCCCTTCTCGGTCCCCACTGCTGCCACCGTCAGCGCTGAGCTGGCCCTGCTGCTGAGCGAGCCCCTGTCACCAGCCCTGCCAGCTCAGCGGTGCCAGCAGCAGCGGGGACAGGCCAGGAGCGGCTCAGATCACACGTGGAGAGCAGCTCGGGCAGGTAAAAAGGGCCCAAAGTGACAGCAGGAGTGAAGACTCTTCACCTCAGAGGTGGTGAACCCTGAGGGGAGAGAGGGACTCTTTACAAGCAGGACAAGGGGGATGGATTTGAGCTGCCAGAGGGCAGGGATGGATGGGATATTGGGAAGGAATTGTTCCCTGGGAGGGTGGGGAACAATTGAACCCTGTGAGGCCCTGGCACAGGGTGCCCAGAGCAGCTGTGGCTGCCCCTGGATCCCTGGCAGTGTCCAAGGCCAGGCTGGACAGGACTTGGAGCACCCTGGGACAGTGGGAGGTGTCCCTGCCCATGGCAGAAGTGGGATGAGATGTTCTTCAAGCTCCCTTCCAACCCAACCCATTCCAAATGGCAAACGGACTTCAGAGCAACGAGCCAAGGGACAGGGAGGTTCAGGTCCTTGTCACCTGCACGGCCAGGAAGGGGCTGTGCAGGAACCTTTGCAGGTGAAGGGCTGGGCACCGCCTGTGCTTGTCACCGTCACAGCACCCCGAGGGGCAGAAGGAAGCTGCCACCCAAACCCCCCCTGCTCTGCCTGCTCCCAGAGCCCCCGGGTGACCCCGGCAGGGTCACGGAGCCGAGCTGGAGCTGGAAGAGAAGCGGAGCTGTTTCGTAACAGCCTCCCCTGGGGACGGATCACGCCACGCCCGGAGAGAGCCCCCGGGGAGGCGCGGCAGGCACGGAGGTGACCAAATGAATTGACACCAGGCAACTCTCAGCGGAGCTCCGGAGACGAAGTAATTGAAAATAAATGAAGGAACACGACACCTGGCTGGCAGATCAGTTATCTATAGCGTCCCTTTCCTGAAATAGCCGCCTCCCCAACGCCGTCCGCGCGGGCAAAACCAAGGAGATGCTCACCTAAAATAGGCCACTCCAGCAGGGACCTGCAGGCCCCTTTATTTTTAGTGGGAGCTGCCAGAAGGGTTAATTGGATGGTGCGTGGCAGTGCCCCCCGTCTGGGGCTGGCTCGCCCTTGCCACCGGCACCGGCAGCGCGGAGGGCGAGGTGCCCCATCGCCCCTGTCCTTGGGCAGTGCCTGGGTCACCGAGCAGTGTGAGAGGGGCTTTTCCTGCTCCCCCAGCCCCAGGCACGCTGGGGACAGCCAGGCTGTGCTGCTCTCGCCCCACAGGTTCTGGGGAGTTAGGATTAGGGGTGAGGCATCAGCACTGCTGCGCTCCCCCAGCCCTGGCACCGGGCTGAGGGTGGGCTGAAGGATCCCTGTCACCCCCTGTCACCCGGGGCAGAGCAGGGCTGCACCTCACTGGGGACACCTTCCTTGGGATAAAACTTGGCCACACAAGGGGTTTGAGCTTTGGGGGAGAGAAACCAGAGGCCCTGAGCGCTCCTGCCAGGGCTCTTGTGGGGTTTTTGGTGGGTCCCTCCATTGCAGTGAGACTTTACCCCCACAAACACCCCGGCTGTCTGAAAGGGACAGGCAGGAGCAATTCCTTTCTCACAGCAAGATGTGCTCCTGATTTTTCCAGTTTCCCTCATCAGTTACCCTGATTTTTGGCCGTCCTGGCGCTCGCTGCCATCAGACGAGGCAGAGGAGGGGACGGGCAGCCAGGAGCGTCCCGGCTGGGCCACGGCCATGAGAAGAAAGACAGAAAGAAGGCAAGAAAGAAAAGCTCTCCCTCCCCCTCCAGCAAACCCCGCAATGGAAACACGGCCAGCGCTGGGCTCTGCCCTCTGCCCTTCTCGGGGCGGGTTGCGGGGTCACGGGGACGCGGTCCCCCGGCATTGATCGGGGCTCTTTGGGGCTGGCATACGGCACCAGGTTTCAAAGGCCGAGCAGCTCGAAAGGAATTAAAGTGGGGGCAAAGAGTGGAACGTCCCAGATTGAACTCCTGACACGCGGGGGTCAAAGAGCGCCCGGAGATAAAGCAGGGCTGGAACGGCCCGGGCAATGGCAAAAATAAATACTCAGGCGTTAAAAATCAACGCCCCCCGAGGCTGGGGATGAAATCCCACCGTGTTCCCGAGGGAGAGGAGTGGGCTGGGTGAGCTGGGTGTGCTGGGGAGCAACCACCAGGGACAATGTCCTTGCTTGTCCCAGGGATGAGGGCAGGGGAGCCTCGCCCGGAGAGCGGCTCCATGGGCTCCACCAGCTGGGATTTTGTGGGGTTTCACCTCCCTCTTGGGTGTCCCTCAGCTCCTCGAGGGCAGAGGGGCCACCTTTGGAAAGGGAGAAATGTGGAAAGTGAACCTGGGGCTGTGCAGGAGCATCCCTGCCCCAGCAGGAAAGTGGCTGGGAGATGAAGGAAGCAGCGCCAGCAGTCCGTGCTCCAGAGTGGGATGAGGTGGGAGAAGGGGAAGAGTCCAAGATTGGAAATCTGAGCTTGTGCCAAAGGCCTTTTCCCTGAGCCACTGTGTCCGAAGGGTCAGTCCTACGGGCAGGGCACAGGTGACGAGGTGCTGAGGGGAGGGAACCACGTTCTGCCCTTCTGTCAGTGGGTCCTCCTCGTGTCCAGGGGCTCCAGGTGGGCTGGGGGGGCTGCAGACACCTCAGGGATCGTCTTCCTGAGCGTGGGGATGCTTCAAGTCCAAGGCACAGGTTGCTGAACTCAATCCTGATTTTCCAGCTCCCTCACCCTCTCCTCTCTGATCCCAGAGCCCTGCTGAGGGGAAAGGCACACAGCCTGGGGGGGGAAAGGCAGAAAAAGAAGCAGCTTTCAGTTCCTGGCCTTTGCCGTGGTTGTTTGGGTTCTTCCCAGCGCTGGGACGCTCTGTGGGAACCCATGGGCTGCATCCTCATCCCTCTCCTGTCTGGGCCGTGTCAGAGCTGCAGGGATCCCACGGTGCCCTCTGCTCCAGCTTTACCAAACCCCCAAAACCTCTGGTGTTCGGCGCTGAGAGCCTTGGAGCACATCAGGGAGCTTGTTTTCCCGGCTGATTTTTGCTGTCTCCTCCTCCCTGGTTCTCCCAGAGCCTTTCATGCCCGGCCAAGGTGCTCTATCTCCCTCCCCAGCTCTGCCTGCGGGGCCTCGCTCGGCTCTGCCGGCTCTCCTCTGTCTGGTTCCCGATCACACAAAGTGCTCAGGGGGGCTGGGTGAGCTCCCAAACGCGGCTCAGGCACCCACGGCCCCGGCAGCACGCGCTGCCACCAGAACACTTCCAACCACAGCACCTGGCCACGGGTGCCTCCGGCAGCAATTTCCCAAAATTTCCTCTCAGAGCGTTTCTAAGAGTGTAGGAGAACAAGGAGCTCCCTGCTGAGCGCATTACCAATAGTTTAATTTTAAATAAATATATATATTTTTCTGAATT